>JAOBRF010267198.1:0-10388 GCA_027575005.1 Sphenopus marsupialis | reverse complement strand
GTGGGTTTTTCAGTCTTAATTTCAGTCTAGATGGACACTTTGTCAGTTAATAGAAAACCGCAAAGTTTTGGTTCTAAATGTAAGTTTTGAGATTTTGTTTTCGTGATAAAACTTGAAGTTAAACAGATTTAAGGATTGTTGTTAGGTTGAAATTAAAAAGAAAAGATAAAATTCTACCTTTGAACTAATAAATCGTTCTCTTTGTATTTATTCAAAACATAAATTACCCGTAGTTTCACACATTTTAAAGATTTCAGTTTTTATTTGTCGATAGCTTTCACGGAATTTATTTTCCTTTTGCAGTTTTTGGTGAAGATTAAACTTGCCGTGGAAACAATTCATTTGTACTTCTTATGGTTACACGGCTTCAACTTCCTATAGTCTTGTTTAAAATCCATTTTACGCTTCTTTCGCCAGAGATATTAGTTTTAGAACCAATGCGAAACTGCTTTAATTCCAAGAAGAAACACCATAGTCAGTAAAACTAAATTCAGAAACTAAAAATATTTTTCCATAAGATTGTACTTGTCTCAACGATTTAAATTCAACCATGTTGCCATTGTTAGTTCTTACACTTTGCGATTAGACTCTTAAATGCCCTGACAGCGATGCCCTGACATTGTTATAAAGCTGATCTTTGTCTTAATACTGATTTAGAACCAAAAAACAAAGGAATCACCAGATTCCGAATGGCTTTTGAAAACGTTTTCGCCTTCGTTCGGACACGTAATTTAATCGAAGTTGAATTCGTACACCTGCAGCCAAGCCGCGAAGGTACCCGATATACACCAGCAAAAAATATCTGATGGTTTTGGTTGAAAGGGCCTGACAGCTTTCAGTATTGCAAACTTCATAAATAACCATATTTGAAAGCCGTAAAAAGGAACACGAATAGTTAAGACATTAAGCTGTAAGGAATACGTTTTTTCTAGAGCTGTACAGTCATTTCTGGAAAACGCTTCGAGATCAAAACTGGTTTTTGTTCGCATTATAATATCATTTCGAAGGAAGCTTTTTGGAATAAACACAATATTCAAAGAAAGTTGTGCCATAGAGATTCGTCTTGTTATCCTAAAGAGCGCCTACCTTTTTTTTCCTTTAAGAAAAGTGGATGTTTTAAAAAGTCGCAAAGTTATAACAGGCTGGCCTTCCGGCATTGTAAACGATCTTGCTAGTCTGTGACAGTGTATCGATTTTACATTCACCATGCAGCGCTGGTAAGGCTAAGTTTAGTTTTGTAAAGCCGCTGTTTTACTCATCTCAGAAATACTATCCATAAATATTACACTAAATGTTCTACAATAATAATGTTTCTTCAGCTGTATTGCTACATAATTAAAATTTGTGCCATTTCAGAAAGTTCACATGAAATATTTAGCGTTCACAGTCATCTTTCTTCAGTCACAAGCACGGATTTGACAAGGACGTGCAAACGGTAACTTTTCGCACAATAATTTAGTTTTCGTTTTTAAAACTGTCTTCTTAAGCCATTCCAGACAAAAAGATGTGTAATGCTTCTGTCTCTTTATCCATGGGAGTGTGAATGAGGTAAATTTATTTGTCAAAGGCTTGTGGATTAGTCATCAAAGGGTTTAAATCGCTGTATCTCGCCTGAGGTTGACCGATAAAAGTGGTTGTTTTTATCGTACTGAAATATTCCATCTTTAGAATGGCACTGCAGGTGAATTCTTAGTTATCAACCACTTTCTTTTATTAGATGTTTTTAAGCTACTGGTTTTAAAATGAAGCGAATATACACTAGAATTAATGGACTTTTGACTAGTTTAAACCGTCCAAATGTCGTATTTCTCATGCAATTTACCGATGATAGGCCACTGATTTCGTGTTCGCATAATCTGCTGAATACATTTCCTTAGCGTCAATAAATTGCATCGTTAGTCAGCTATTTTTCTTAAAAATGTTTGTGGAGAAGTATTAATAGTTTTGTAGAGATAATTTTAACAGGAAATTCAATAATTTGAAAATAGTTTCGTAATTCATGTTTTTGCGTGTGTATAAAAAGCTCTTTTTCAAATATTTGAAGACTGTTCAACATTTTTCTATCTTCTTGAAAGCTTGGCCGATACATACTACTCGAAACATAGTTTATTGAGATACAAAAGTACCTGAGGGCGATAGGAAAATAAAATTTGCCGAGCAGGTGCCAAGGAGCATGGTGGAAAATCGCTTAATCACAATTCAAAGCAAAACAAAATATTATCTTTATAAAAATTTTTGAAACCCTACCAGACCTATTAAAAAGTTTTGACTTCAAAGAAAAATAATACTATACAAAAACACAGCATTAAGTTTGGCGAAGTATTTTATTCTAAGCTTACCCAGAAACGAATGAAATTTTTGGTTTTTGGGTCAAGAAGGTTTATAGTTTTCTCGTATAGTTTAGTCTCTAATACAATATTTACTCTTCTTTTTAGTTCATTCAGTAAATCTAAATAATTCTCTTTTTTTTTTGCATAAATACGTCTTACACAATTGAGTGGCTGTACATCGTGTGAAATGCAAAAATATAATAGCGCTTATTTTCAATTTTTGTTCAAAGATTTATGGTGAAAAGCTTTCAAATTATCTTTGTTACACATTTTGTCTGTAATGGAACGCTGCCATGACAAAATAAATTAACTTTTTCTTGATTCATGTAGCTAAATTGTGTACAAGCTGTCTGTGTAGCCGTATTTTATACACATAAATGGTTTCCTTGATGGGTAATACATCTTAAATTGCCTTTCATTACCAGCAAACTTGAAAGCCAATCAATTCTCGTCCCCTTTCTGGTTACTTAAAATGCTACGCGTTTGCTTGAAAAATCTATTTTGGGCATATTGACGCTCGCAGACTCAAACTTTTGACAAAGATAATATTAACAAGATATGTATTTGTCCTGGTTAAGAAAGATTCTGTCATTGAAAGCAAAGCTAATTGAATCTTTCCTGTTGAGTTCTATTGTGCTTAGATGACGAGAGGTTTTCTGAAAACAACAGCTGCATGGGAAGGTTTTGTTTTCACATATCGTGGCGTTTCGTTTTGTAATGCAAGCATTATTGCGGGATTCTAAAATGGATTTGTGCATCGAATGAAAATTTGAAAAGATGATTGACAGCTAAGAATGCGTTTTAAAGGAGAAATCCGCTCTTTTTGTTTGCCTTCTATAACCTGTATATGAAAGTAATTAGAAGCGAGACCCTCAAGTCGTTCAGTGTGTATCGCTTTCTCGCACGTGTCCTCGCGTATCAAACGTAAACAAACGAGCCAGTTGTTTACTGATTTCTCAGAACAGAATACACACTGCCACCAAACTGCGAAAATGGGAAAAGAGATTACAAAATCTTAGTTGCTTTTCAGAAAAAACTTTCTTAATCAATTTTGTACCACCTAGAGCTCGGTTTTGTGTAATACCGGAATCTGTGTAAATAGTTGACTGGTGTGTTTTAACTCAGTTTGAAATAAAAAAAGAGAGAGATTGTTATAATATTCTGTAGCTATGATTCCGCATTTGCATGAGAACGGCTAGTCGGCTTCCAGAAAAGAATTAAAAAGCCGAACTGCTTGGATAGCGCCATCCGCAAAGACTTATAAGCTTTAATGGCGCTCACAGCTTATGACTGTGATTACAACGCGGAGAAAAGAGAGTGAAAAAAAATTAGGAGCTTGGCGGGATATCAACAACCATCGCGGTATACACCTGGCAAAACTCACTATAATTATTTTTTTGGGTTTTATTTCTATATTTTTTTGTTTGTCTCAAATTTACAGCTTTCCTTCGATAATTCCAAAAAAAAATTTTCGCTTTGCGTTCACAAAATTTTCTCCGGCGGTGTTTATCTTCTTTACCTGTCACAAAATCTTAATTCTTATTACAATAATTTTTAAAATCTTGTGGGCTCTTTTCTTAAAATTGACGTTTCCCCCCCCCCAAAATCAAACTTATTTTAATTCTGAATTCGTTCAGTGGCAAAGCGATAACATCTTACAACCGGCACTCCCGGAAAAATATTTCGTGATTCTCTTTTTTCAAGCGAAGCCCTTTACCAAACTCCTCCCAATTTCATTTATTAAATTTTATAACATCGCATGCATTCGGGATTCAGATGAAATTTTGAAAAGCAACACTAAATATTTGCAGAGCGCATTATTTTTAGCCAAAAATTTGGCATGCGGGTGGTCGCAGTAGATTTTAAACTCACAACAACCATTCTTGTTCATGTTTTCACTTTATTAAAACTCTGTTCCATCTTGAGAGGAATTCATTACAAATAAGATAAAAAGAATATCTGGTATAATTGTGATTCTGTCTTGCTTTTTCAATTGGTACGAAAGCAAGACAACAAAACGCGAGCCAAAATGGAGTCTTTCACCAGTTATAATTTACATTAGCAGCAGTATTGTAAAACATTTCTCTGTGTTGTATAAAACTTCAAAATATATATAGTATTCAAATACATAATTTTTCGGAACTAGTCCATTATTTCTAGCGAGGCAAAATTTTCTGTACCTAAAATGATTGTTAGCAATTAAGCAGATAATTTTTGTTGGTGTAAAGGACGCAACAAAGACTTCGACTTGTGACTCGTAATTGTTTTTGAACTAAGTTCTTTTTTGGACAACGTCCGCCCCGTTAGAAAGGAAATAACTTATATTTTCTTTGACTATAAATTTCAATTTCTGTCCGACACAACCCCACAATAGCTTGCAAACGGTTCTTTTCAAAGACCTAATGCATTTACATAAATTTTCAAGTAATAAATTCAGAGTTATTCATACACACGAAATTAGTTCGACTCTTAGAAACAGGTGGATTTTGTTCCTTCAGCTTTATCACAATAATACGCTGATGTCAAAACCTTAAGACAGGCTTAATAGAAAATTTGAACATAGCGTGAAAGTATGTGTGTGAAGATTTTCTCAATACGAAGAAACCGAACGGAAGTTATCCATGCTCAGGAATTTTTACATATCGTTGTTAAGCAAATAAAGCTATATTTTGAATAACATTTGTTAGCTATGGATTTTTCAAAACAATTTCTTTCGTCAAATAATTCGACAACTCCCTCTGTACTTTTCCGTCGCCGAATCATGTGAAACAATTCTCCCTTCGCTTTAGGATTTTATATAATTAAACACAAGTCCGTGCCTTCTCTGTGGGAAGATACATCATTGAGTTTAGAAGCAGCGTTTCAATTACGAATTATTACTATTTGCAAATTAGAGAAATCCTGTTATTTGAAATACAAGAATTATTCAAGTTTTAAGTTGTGTGGCTGGGCCATCATTTGTGTGTCTTTTCCACCAATATTTTAATGTACCGAAAATTTCATCCGCTTCTTCTTTTGTCGCTGATTACAGAACCAAACTCTTACAACGTTTTTAGACAAATCAAGTTTCTCGGCAATCGAAGCTATTTTGTCACTCGACGGTCTGGGATTCATTGCGAAGTATGCTTCCAACGAACGTTTCTCGGCTGCACCAATTGATGTCCGCTTTCTCTTCTTATCAGAATTAGGAAGAAAAGCACTGGTTAAATGCTTAGTTTTGTATGCCTTTTCGGCTTCCTCTAACCAGGCCGTAAGAACCGGCTTCAAAGCCATCATATTGTTGTGACTAAGGGTGAGCGATTCAAACCTGCAAATTGTTGACTGACTCAATGAGCCTACGCCAGGAATTTTCAGATGCGCGAGAGCAGATCCAACGTCTGCCTGAGTTACTCCAAGTTTTATCCGGCGTTGTTTAAATCTTTCCGCAAACCATTCCAATTCTCTCGGATTCATATCATCGTTCGGTGCCGTGAGTGACGCATGAGTAACAACAGAATGAAACGAAGAAGAGTTCTGTATCGGTGCTGTTGTTCCGACGGGCGAAGGAGTTTCAAAGGGCTTGTCAAAAGCCGATTCACTCACGGCGGGTTGTAAAGATGCAGAAATCTGGTCCAAAATATCATGTGCGTCGTATGTACTTGTGTCTGCATGGCTCGGATGTGTGTGAAAACTTGAGTAGCCCGTTGGTTTTGGAGGTTTGGACAAATACTTTGGTGTTGGTTCCAGTTGCGGAGGTCCAAGACTCAAGTGCGTGTCGTCAAATCCGTCGAAAACGCTTGGAGGAATCTAAAAAAAGATAAAATGGTTGAAAGGAAATGTGAGTTTCCGTTTTATCACGTCCCAAATTAAGTAGCGGAAATGAAACATTTCGAGTTATATTTATTTTAGTTATACACTTACCAAGTTGTTAGATCTTGATGGAAACGTGAGCTATATTGAGAGGAAACAAAACAATATATATGCATTAGAATTTAGATACGAAAACGGAAATTCGTTCGCATATGAAACGGAACTCCAATACATTTCAGTTCAAGGGCACGCACGCCTTCCGCTTACGAACGAGTTAAAGATAAGTTTTCTGAATAAAAAAACTGGCATAAATACCGAGCGATTTGATCCGCGGAATGACGGTATCCAGCTTGGCTCGCTTGCCTGGGTTCCTCCAGTAAAAGAAGAATTTGAATAAGAAACAACGTTTGAGAGAGAAGTTCTGGAAAGAGGAGGGCTAAGGTTTTTGTTTAGAAGCGTATCGCGGTTCATGCTTGCTCGAGTTTCAGTCCGTACTGAACACTGCTATCATGTCGTGAAAATGTTCTTAAATGCAGCGAGAGTGGCTCGTAAAGAAAGAAGACAATCGCTATCATTGTGTTAACAACATTTGCACTTCAAGTGCACCTGTTCACAATCTAGTGCGCATGCGTGCTTTAAAAATTTATACTGCGCATGCTTACAACGACAGCTGAACCTGTCTAGTTTGTCACGGATGCGAGGTCTCTCAGCCGAAGAGCCGGTTCGCTGAAAAAAAATAGCTCATTCAAAAAACATCTGCAAACGCGAATCGATAACGAAAATTTCCTCAATCACCCGTAACTGGTAGTTTTTTAATTTCTTGACGTTGGTGCATTTTCGCATGAAAACTGAAGCATCTTCGTTGCGCCATATTTGAAACGGATAGTGATAGACGAAGTTTTGCAAAATTGTGGTTCAAAATGTTTTTGCTGACATCTTTTCAAAACTTTTATTCCAGCCAACAAACCCTAAGTAAGCGGTTAAGTGAAGTGTAACAGTTTCTCTAGCAACAAATCATTCTTAGACAATTAATTTTTTTATTAAAATTCATTACAACATTTTAAGTCTTCTGCCAATAGAGGAAAGAACCAATAGTTGGCTTCCTTTGGAAGTTTTCTATTGAACTGTAATCACATTCATAGTAAACCACACGCCGGCACGTGTATGTACCACCAGAAAAACTCAAAAGAAAAATCTTTATTGGGTAGTTGAGAAAAGCTTTTCATCTCGATAAATGATTAGCTTAGCGAAATAAGTTTTAATGAGCTCTGCTTGGAAGGGACAATTATCATTTTTCTTAGTGGAATAACATATCTTCGCCAAGCAAACTTATTTCGGCTAATGGTGATTAAATTCGCATTTTGGCGAGTTAAAAAGAGTGCTAAATTAGTGTACTGTCTTCTGTGAAGACTAAAAACATTTGCTAAAATTTAAAAGCTCCAAATAATTTGATGAGAAATGAAAATAGAAGAACTGTTTTTGTGTATTACGAAAGACTGAAGCTCCCCACCTTGCGTTTGTTTATAGGAATCGCACCGATAGACAAATGTTGGTATTCTGTCGCTAGCTTGACAACAGACGCCATACAAAAAATTGCGCGTGTGAAGTTTTTACCGAAAAGCTTAAGAAATGTGTAAACTGTGCTGTGTATAAACAATCTAAACGAATCTACTGAAAACAACTTTGAGTAAAATGGAAAATATTTAAGAAAGAACTCGCTGACAATGTTTTCGCTTTTTGTAAATTGTATGGAGTATTATAATGTTTTTAGATATTTTTTTTTATTAATTCTAAGAACTAAATTGAGCCTGTATATCTATGAAAAAATCTCGAAATTACCAGAACTCGCTGATAGTGTTTCGGCCTTGTCGACTGATAAAAATAATTACACCGTAGCGGTTAAAACCTTTTCTCTAGAATTTATATTTTTTGAAATAAACCGGAAGATATGTCATAGTTTTCACTCAAAACAAGATTCTGTGCATATAAAACTTTGCTCAAATAGAACGTAAACAAGGAACGCTTAAAATTTGTTTTAAACCGCCAAGCGGTTTGCGTAATTCCGAAAAGGTAAACTATGTGCTTCGCGGTCCATGCAAGTTGTCGAACTGTGGCGTGAATTTACTCTGCCTTCCGGACGTGTTTTAATCTACAGTTTGGTTTACAGAAAAAAACGCATAATTTTAAATCTCATGATAAATACTTCCATGTTAAACAGATGTCGCGAACACCTGGTTAAAACTCCACGAAATTTTGATTATTGTCTTTTCTCTTGTAAGTAAATCCACATATTTATTCGGTAGTTTTTCTTTTTAAAGTATTTCTCGCTGTGTTTGCTTCATTTTCTGAAAGACTGAATTATATAAAAAAAAATTCGCTTCAAACATATTGCTGCCATTTCAAGTCACATATGTAAATAGAACACATTCAAACGAAAATAAAATGCTAATAAATGTGTGCGAGCTTTTGAGTCATACAAAACTCGATTATAAATCAAAGTGATAAATCTAGAGAAAGAATGAACTTGGTCTAATGATAAAACTAACCGTTTTGTTGATGTTCTAAGGCCTTTCATTGTAAGAGCCTCCATTTTTGAAAAACGTGGCAAATAATCCGAGCGGGTTTTGGGCTGGTTGTATATTCGCTGTGTTCGGCCAAAATGCGTGAGAAAAATTTATTCTCTTCTACGTCACCCGAACATCTTTCCAATGTGAACGAAAAACACCAAATCTAAACTTGTAGTAAAAATTAATGGTTTTATGCCTTTAATATGTAAACCTCTGCTTAACTATTCCATTAAAAATAGACGGAGATTGCAATTCAAAATAGATCTACGTAAGCCATCCTCTAGTCTTATTCATGTATGCATACCGTTACAAGCGTTGGCTTGTTTACGGCCGAAGATTCACCAAATATCAAATGTTGAAAGAGATATCTTCTATTACTTTGAAGACCTTGTATTTTGTCAATGAATGGCAGAAGTTTCAAGCATTTTACAGCTTTAAACATTTCAAAAGAAAAGTGTTTACTTTCTATCCATAATAATGAGATCTGCCACAGTTGAACATATACAACATGCAAAAATACATAAATCAAAACATGACCAAAATTTAAGGTAAGTCAAAATATCGTATTTTCTGGTTTGTATATCTTTTATGCGGATAGAAATTAAAAGAAATAACCGTCCGAACTAAGTTTATTTGCTTGAATTTTGAAATTTTCTTTTTTATTTCCTTTTAAAGCAAAAATGCGCGCGGGTCTATAATCAATTTGATGGTGGCTTTCAGAAGTGAAACAATTTTATCAATAGATTTTCTTAAGAAGATCTCAAAACACCTCAACTCAATTAACTAAAAGAATAAAAGCATTCTTATTTAAAATAGTTCATTACGGTTTAGGAAAACCTACTTCGTAAAGCCGCTATAAATATATTAGAAACAAACAAACTTTATGAATAAAACGACTTGAGAAAAAAAAACAAACTTATTATTCGACAAAATTATTCTCTGAAAGAAATTTAAACCAAATCCCGACTAACATAATCCTGTTTTTATATCACAGTTTAGAATAAAATACACTTAGATTCTCGTTAATGTGTTTTTTCGCTGTGATTCGCATGAAAAATTTCTGCTGGTTGTGAAAAACTTAGCAGGTGTTCTGCTTGTTGACGAGCAGGTTTCATGGTTTTTAACAAAGTTGGCTTGATCTCTAGTTTTCCGCAACTACAGACACAATTGCTAGCTCACTCTTAAAATACTCTCTTGTTTTTCGTTCGGTGAATTAAAGTTCTTGATTTTATCTTTTGAGAAGGGAGGGGTTTACAAATATATACGCAATACGTTTGAGTCGCAACCGCGCCAAAAGCCCTAATTATAATATCGACCATATTGTCCAGTGTGACAAAGTGACAAATAAAGTCAGGTCGTTCGCTTTGTGAAAGTGCATTATGAATTCTATGAAAGCTCTCCTAAATCTTTGTAATTTATCGCATATTGGCTGATTACGAAATTTTGTTGTTACCAAAGAACTGTAATAGCGAATTGTAAATTAAATACTCCCAGTAAACAAAGAGACGTTGGTTTAATTCTAAAAACATACAATGAGATTCGTATAATGAGTCATTATAAGAGTTTCGTCGTTAGGCAATATTGGTTTTTTTTTCTGCGGCAGCTGGAGTTCATCAGAGCTAAATTTTGAAACATCATCTACATGCAAAACGCCATCAAGTTTCTGATGAGCGATTATTGTGCTCTCTAAAGCTGTATATAA
>JAOBRF010264976.1:0-11887 GCA_027575005.1 Sphenopus marsupialis | reverse complement strand
TATTACTATTATTATTATTATTATTATTATTATTATTATTATTATTATTATTATTTATAGTGCTCAGAGTCATTTTAGTCTTAGAATGATGTTAAGGTTTGAGGTTATGAATCTGGTGAAAACATATAAGATTATTATGACACTTAGTTGAACTATCAAAAAAGCTGAACTTTTTTTGATTAAAGATGTTGTTTGCTTGCCAGTTTGGTTTACTACTAAACTAATATAAAACTAAAACTAATATAAAACTGTAACTAAGGGCCTATTTACATACAGGCGAGTAACCCACCAAGACAAGTAACCGTCAGGCGGGTCACCCCACCCATCATGTAAACACAACGCTGAAGAAGTAAGAGTTGATATGAACAGGCGGTTTACCCCACCTCCCTGTAAACAGGCCTAAAACATGTTAGAACCACCATTCATAATAAAATTTAATTGTCACAAATAATTAATTAAGTTTCATCGTTTTGTGTTTTTACATGCAAGTTTAGAAACAAGACAGAAAGAAACTATCTAATATTACTAGAAATGATAACTAAACTGAGTAATAAAATATCTGTTGTTCGGAGAAGTAAAGATTGTTGGGGATTGTTTTTTTTTTGATCAATGCTAAGACGTCCGTTTTAAAAAACGCAAAAAGGTGATGGACACTAGTTCCATTGATAAAAAAACAAAAACAACAACAAACAGACAAACAATAAAAATGGAAACTTTACCTGTATTAAGGTAACGCTGTTTCCTCCTACAATATCAATTCGTTTTATCTTCCCCTCAATAACATCACTCCAATAAACATGACCCATCTGGAAGTCGATATCTACAGCCACAGCTCTCGTTAGTCCTGAGACAATGGAGCCCACAGCCCCATTGTTGGGATTGATTGACAGGATGTTTGTTGTATTCGACACCAAAATGCATGGTTGTTGGCAAGCTGTTACTGTAAAGGAAAATAGTACCTACAATTAAGTAAAGTTAAAATTTGTTTTTCAATGCGAAAAACAAAAGAAGTTGAAGGAATAAAACATTGTAGTTTATTTTATGGTTGTTGATGAAACGCCTATTACTATACTCGACTTTCACGCACTCCCCAGAGACGCCAAAGACAAAAGGCGGAGCGGCCATGTTCGTACCTTTTAAAAAATTATTTAAGTTCTTTTGTTCAAGGGCACCAACATGGCCGCTATGACGTCAGGTGAAAGTCGGCAATAGCCTATAATCTTTTACGCAAAAGATATATGAAAACTCTAAAACGGAATACCTTCATGAAAAACAATCTTGATGCAATGAAAATTTACCCTTTTTTCACGGTATATTTGCATGTTTTCTTGAGGTTTGCGGGATTTCGTGGCTTTACCTGAATTTCGTGGCTCTGAAACAGCGCGAAATATCATAAGCCGGCTGTTGTTGCTACTACTATTACTAATTAACAGTTAGACCATTTGCCCTTTAAAGCCAGCATGACTGCTTCTGATGGAAAAATGATTTGTAAATCTGGTGTTGCTACTACTATTACTAATCAACAATTGGACCATTTGCCCTTTAAAGCCAGTATGATTGCTTCTGATGGAAAAATGATTTGTAAATCTGATGTGTTGAGCAACGACAAGTGATAATGAATGATTTTAGAAATGTCTGGCAATCTAGGGTTATAACCTAACACCGGTGGAATTACAATTTTCTTAGTCTTAGGTTTGGTTTCTAGTTAATCAGCTCTATTGACTTTAAGGGCTTTGTTGAACTTTATTTTCAATCAAATGCATGGAGTAGCTCTGATTCCTAAGATACTCTCTATAATCTATATAAATGCCAACGGACGTGTGATCGTTACTCTAATTATTTTCGAGAAATTGATCGCTTTGAGTTACGTAACAGGCCCAAAATAAACCATTAAAGAGCCACTTTTCAGAGAACTAATTTATTTAGCGAGTTGTAGCAATCGTAAGCTACAGTATTTTGGCTCTACCACTAACCAGTTTAAGATTCGTTTTAACGGAAACAATAAGTCGTCTATGAAGACAAACAAGAAAACTTGTGAAGTAGCTGTTCACTTTAATAACACCGAACATTGCCTAGAAAACTTTTCTTTTATTTGTTATGAACAAATCAAGGATTCCAATAATGTTGAAAGCAAATTGCTAACTAGTAAGGCTTATTGGACCATGCAATTAAGAACGTTGCACCCTTTTGATCTAAACAAAGGACGCGAGTACAAGTCAAAAAATCGAATTCAGTATTTTAAGTAGTTTATCATACATTACTATGTAACTTAAATTTAATAACAGAAAGCATTGTTACGAAAGTGTAAAAAATACATTTATAGCTAAACTAACTGGCATTGAAATGCTAATCAGTAGCTTATAAAAGAAGTTAGCTTGTAGTCAAACATTAATTTTAACCTAAAAAAAGTTAATCTAAGTTTTAATGCAATTTTTAACTGAGGAAGGCTGAACAGCCGAAACGTTTTTTAATAAAGACAGACCTGTGAAGAGTTCGCCATACCTTTTCTATAGATTCAATTTATAATATATATATATATAATATGATAAATGTTTTTCACCAAAGCCATCAGTTGTATCGCTCGTCCCACATTCTTATTCTCTGGTTAAAAATCTAAGTTAAAGATCAATGTGTCAGTAGTAACTCTGCTTATAAACACTAAAGTGTACAATGGAGAACAATAACAAGATATTCTATTACCTAGCAAATAGCGCTAAATGAATATTAAAATTATTCTAATTCAGTAATTGGCAGAGTCTTTGTAACTTGCAAAAAAGCCAAAACAATTCACTGATAGTGAATTCTGTTTTTAGAATTGAATTCTTGACTCTTGTATATGGTTCAAAGGTAGACCAGAACGGTAGCGTCCCGGTAGAAGGATCCTCGAAGGATACGGTTGTTTCCTTGTTAGAATATACATGAATTATAAAAAAAGGTTAAAAAATAAGGAAAAAAGAATTTTTCACCAGTCCATGGTTTAATTTAAAACGTTTCTGCTCTATCAGCCTACATCAGAAAACACAGAGCCCCCGATGACAAAGTCGAAGTCTGAACGAAAGTCACCAAACATCTCCCCGTTCACCTCACCTAGTCTATGCTTCCTATAATTTTGCATTAAAGTCTCCCATGACGATGACCAGATCCTTCTCCTTGTTTCTCTCCATTGTTTGGCTGAGGGAACCGTAAAATTATTCTTCTCCTTCTTCTGCGTCATTTTTAGGTGCAAAGCACTGAATGATTATAGTTGAAATCCTTTTGTGTTTGTCCCTAAATTTAGCTGTTATTAGCCTCGAGTTTATGGGCTCCCAGGAAATCAACGCTCTGCATGCCTCTGGTGTTAACATAAAGGCCACACCCTCTCTATGTGTTGCTCCATCTTCTAGATGTCCCGAGTATATAATTGTTGTGCCATCAGCCAGTTTCATCTCTCCCGATGAGACCCAGCGTGTCTCACTTATCCCCAGGATTGATGTTTTATAGCGTTTCATTTCGTTGGCAATCATGGTTGATTTTCCTGCTTGATACATGGTCCTGATATCCCACGTACCCAGAATAGATGGTGACTTTGGAGAGAGGAGAACATTCGGCCCTGCAGGGTCCATGCGGCTTTGCCTGCACTGCGTCATTTTCTGTCTCTGAGACAAGTTCTTTTCCTCCGAGTCGATGGTGCGGTTAAATTTCGTTAACGATTCTGTAATCCATACAATCCACTTCACGGGGATTAGCCCATGTAGTTTCGCCAGAGCCCCGTTGGCCAGTTTTACCTCTTTCTACCTCCCACGACGAGGACGTGGGGTTGGACCCAAAGTTCACTTTGTATAATAACAATATTTCTCAATCTTTTAAGCTATTTTATAACATTCATAATGTTTGCCGATGATACCATGTAGCTGCTTTTGTTCACTTCCATTTAGACGCTCTTGTTGTCATCGTCCTTCTAAGTTATGTATTTACCGCTCATGCATCTCGCTTAGTTCTTCCTGTAATTTACTAGTAATAAAAGGTATCTTATCCCTATAGCATGCCTTCTGTTCTTCTTCTACGTTTCCCCAAAGTCTATTTTTCTCTTATGTAAGTACATACAAAATAACTGACATTTCCTCGATAAAAAATTTCTGTAAGTCATGGCAACAATACAATAAAATAGTGTTCCAAGAATTAGGAAAATGCGGAGAAATATAACCAGTGAAAGGTCGCTTAACAATCTTTAGCCCTTTGTAGTATAATTTCGTGCTTTACAACCTTTTAAAAATGCCAAGTGATGTCGATTTTGGCAATATTCATCTCAATTTTCAACAACTTGAAGAACAGTTTTGAGTTATTTATCTCCATCAGCCACGGGAAGAAAGTAGTTAAAAACACAAAATAACTTCCCAGGTGTAGATCTTCGCCAGAATGCGAAATGTCTATTTATGATTACGAAAGCCTATTTATGATTACGCCGTATTATTGTTAATACGTAAATGACAGCAAAGCAAGGTAAGATCGTCACAATAGAAGCCATAACGTGCTTCTCGAATGTCTCTGCTGTTAACTACTTCTTTTTTTCTTAGTTGAATAAACCTTGGCAAGCGTAGGGGTGCTATCAAAGTTATGCCGGACAGAGTTGTTAGACTCGATTGCTGAGAGGCCTTCACAGACACTTGATTCTTAACAAAACACAAACATTTTCCTTCTGATATATTCCGTATTTTATGCGGGACAAGAAAATATTACCTATTTAGGATTTAAAAAATGAAGGGGTTTTTGCCAAGTAGTTGAGACGATTTTGAAATGAATCATTGCAAAGTATCGAATTATGGCATTTGGTAAAGGCAGAAAAAAAATGGAAAGCATTATAGTACATGATCACAAACTAGTTAAACCTACATGTTCTCTTAAACTGCTGGGAGTAATAATATACATTAATCTCAATCTTGTCGAACATATCCACACCGTTTGTAAAAAGGGCAGTCAACGTGTTTGGGTACTAAGGAGGTTAAGAAATTTTATACTAACCAGCACTAAACTGACATTATTTAAAGCCACTATTCTCCCACATCTAACTTAATGCCACCTGGTCTTGCACTTTTGTAGAGAAAGTGATAACATAAAGTTAGCGCGAATCCAGGAAACAGCACTAAGGGCTGTATACTGTGACAAGTCATCAGCTTACAGTGGTCTACTTAAATGGCCAGTTTATGCACTTTGAAAAACAGAAGCATCCTAGACATAGCCATTCTTATATCAAGTTAGAAACAACTTGTGCCCTAAATATATCACTAGTCCTTTTCAAAACTCTAATACTATATACAATCTTCACAACAACAACTATGCATTACCCAGATTTAATACCGTAACTTTTGTGAAACACTGCGTAAGATATATGGGGCTCAAAGTGTGGGGCATCATTCCGAAGAACATCAGGGAACTAACAACTTTAGCAGCTTTTAAAAAACTTATTCGATCAACTGACTTGAATTCTTTACTCCAAGATTCCAAATGTGCCCACTGCCCCATATGAAGCTCTTAATTTGCCATCTAGATTGTTAGTCACTTTTTAATTAGTTTTTTTATTCTAACAATAGTTTCATATCAGCTCTATTTTTAACTTTTAAAACATGTAAATAATTTTCACTGGGGTTTTATATAGACTTGGTAACGTTAATTTTAATATAGTGTCCCCTCTTATATATACTGAGTGGTTAGCAAACTGCTATTTTAGTATGACACTTAAATAAAGGTTATTATTATTATGTAAATGTATCATAACGAAAATTGAATCTGAGTTTGATCCAGATTATAACCACCGTTTATGACTGCTTTCTGGAAGGACGATTTCGGACGGAAAACATAATGATCAAGTTCTCCGAGTCCAGAACTCTGGGTTGTCACTCGCGTGTTCAAAATAATGCGCTGTCCCAAAGTGTGCTCCATAAAGAGTTTTGATTAAGAGCGAGTTCGCGGTAGGATCGCCTAAGGTCCGCAACTCGAGAAATATCGATTTTTCGAAAACTAAACCATAATGAAGGCTTGGTACTGTTCATAAAAATATAATTTTAAGTTCGATCAGTCAAGTAGTTTTTTTGCAAGACGACTTTTTCTGATCGAGACTCAAGCGAGCACAAAATTGCTCCGACGAAAAATTGATCTAAAATCGGGCTCTATTTCGAACCCAAATAATTAGCTCATATCACATTTTTAACATTATGAATGTTTTCTACCCTTTTAGTGTACACGGAAGCAATTAGAAATGAAATTTGAGAAAGTTAAAATTTTGACATTTTTTTTTTTAAAATTATCAATCGACACAACAAATCCGGGTTACCAAGTTTTATGGGATCAATCTCCCAATTGATACGTGATTCTAACTAAAATTGGTATTACTTTTAAAAAGACATATGTTCCTTCTTTAAATCTGTGAAATAAAATTTTGGGCGAATTCAATCGGCGAGCGCTGCGAACAGCCGAAAGTTGTTCTGTTGCAGCTAAAATTTCCAGCGTTGACATGAGTAAGCAACACAAACGATGTATAATTTCCCCTCCCTTTGTTGTGTAGAAAGATCTTATTTAGTCTAAGCGAACTATGGTGGTACTACTACACTGCTTTTTTAATCGCCAATTTTTAGAATATGGATTTTTGAAATCGTCGGGTTCGAAGTGCTCGCTACAGGTTTCTGCTCATTTTTGCTATCCATGCACTGTCTCAATAAACTAAGGTTTTCTATGAGATAGGCCATGGAATGAGATTACATTGGAATGAGCTATTTTTCATTTTCCGTGGCAGTAAAATCGTCTGACAGACAAACACCTGTGAAGCGCAGTGCTTTTTTTTTTACTTAACACCCATTTCAATTCACGTGACTACTGCGCAGCTAGCGCGTTAGCCTATTGAGCTACTGAGGCAGAAGCATTTTAAAGGACAACAAATTAATAATCTATAATTTAACGAATGTTCATTCATGTTCAAGCAAACTCAAGGGATAAAGAGCCTGGTTCTGGTTTTTATTATAAGTTTTTATTTTTTTTCTTTGGTTCAGGCTTCGCAGCTGCATGATTTGACCAACGAGCCAAGCAGCGCACCGCGATGTAAGGAGCCTTTTTTTTCGTGCAATAAAGCATTCAATGTTAAGGTCAAAGTACTCACAAATTCGCCTGAACATAGAAAGTCTGAATGCTTTCTCAGGCGGAACATTGAGCAAACGTTATAGTTGTCACACGTGATACGGTAATCTAGTTCCACTTCTCGCAAGATGAGTGAGCGGACTTCAGCGTAGGTTTGTTCATCGGCTGCAGCCACCTCATAATCTGATGGATTTCGTCATCAGAGTGTTAGTGTAATAATTTTATGTGGGGGTGTGCCGCTGGAACTTCACAAGCCTGAACCTGTTCTAAACTAGAAATGGTTAGTTTGGTTTTGGTACCCTGTTCTAAACTAGCAACCCCAATCTCCTACCCTATTATATTAGAAAATGAATTTTAAACAGAGGTCAGGCCTGTAAATCAGGAAAAACTTCGTGTACATCAAAACCCAGTTTTCAAAAAAACTGCCAAAAATTCTAAAATTTTTTGAATTTGATTTCTTATTGCTCCGCCGGATTCGATGTACACTAGAAAGGCTAAAAACATTTATAATGTTAAAACTTTCATTATAATATAGGCTAAGTATTTGGGTTCGAAATAGAGCCCGATTTTAGGTCAATTTTTGGAGCGGTTTTGTACTCTCTTGGGCCTCGATCAGAAAAAGTCGTCTCGCGAAAAGAATATTTTACTGATCGAACTTAAAATTATATTTTTATGAATAGTGCCCCCAAGCCTTATTCTTCTGGTTTACTTTTTGAAAAATCGATTTTTCTCAAGTTGCGGGCCTTTGGCGATTCTACCGCGAACTCGCTCTTAAATGTTTGTTTATTGTCTTAATTTGAGGAAGCCTAAGTCAGACACTTACATAGAGTGAATCGCAATTTAGTTATTTCGAGTCTTTCGCGTGAGTTATACATAAATTGCTTTTGAACACAGTGAAGTTCAGAAATTACATATAGAGTAACTTCCGAGGTTTTCAGAACTTTGTATTAGAAAGTCCAATTAAAATAGAAGGTCAAGACTAGAATGAAATCAAATTAGTTTGAATTCCCTTTGGCTTTAATTTGCACGACTAATTTGGGTGAGCACAGTTTTAACTTCTTTCTTGCTGTCATTAAATATTCTATTTTCGTTGCAACAACAAACAATAAAGAGAAATAAGCGTGCAAACATTTATTACTGAATCCGTGGGAAAAGCCCCCCTCTGCCTAACTCACGCAGTTATGGTATGATCCAAATGTTGTGGCCTTTGAAATGCTCAGACAACTAGAGGTCATAAGATCCTTAGAGACTAGAAAGTTCGAGATTCTTACGAGCTTGCAGCAAATCTTTTTTCTGTTTTTTTTTTCTTTTCTCAGTAACCATGCAGGAAAAAAAGACTTGACGTCAATGACAATGGTAGGCACAAAGTGTGAACATTTTTTTGTTTATCGTTGCGTAGCATCATAAATACTAACTAAACTGTATGAATATGCGTTCATCTTCATCAAACATAATTAGTCATATCTACCCGCCGAGGCCTGTAGAGATACAATAAAAGGTCTTGACTTGCTTCATTTCACTGAAACAATAGCGAGTTATTTTGATAAGAAGTGAGTTGCTGTGAGAGTTTTTTCTATCCAATCCTGTTTGTCTGTTAGCAAAGAAAATTCTAAGACGTAAAGTGATGCAATAAAAGTTTCGAATGGACAAAAGGACGGGCCACAACACGTTTTGGAACATAAAAAATACGTTTCTATTTACCGTAGATGGTTAGTCAGAAGCAAATGAACGATGTTGCCTTAAAATGTATTGAACACTTCTGCAAACTACTGTTTGGTTTTCGCAAATAAAATAGATGACATCTTTCTGGTGTCTTCTTAGTTTATGTTTATATATAGTATTCCTTTGTTGTACTTTAAATTAAATGTAGTTTTTGTTTATTTATGCACGAACTGTAGAAAGTATCATTGAGTAATCTGCACTTTTAAAAATTAGAAGTTATGAAGTGTTGAATTAAACTTCACTACCTTTGCATACACAAACAACAAACGTGGTTCGCATCAAAACATCAAAAACACACTTTTTAAAATGCAATGTAGTTTCATGCTTCAATTCATTAAAACACATCTCTGTGCAGGAATGCACAAGATGCAAATTCTCTGACCTTGTTTTAAAAACTGTCAAAACAGGGTATAAATAGACATTTTTACAGTTCATTTACAGAGAGTTCATCGATTTTGTCTGTCAACAGTAAGTGTATTTTACACCAAACAAGGTAAGATCCACAAAAAGTGTTGGAGATATTTAATATACAGTTTTCTCGATTTGTTTTTTTTTTACTCATTCCAGTTCAAAGAAATAATTTACACAAAGAAACTCAATACTGAAATCTTTACGATATAATCTAACTGTTCCCCATATGCATGGCACTGTTCATTTTTGCTCATTATAATTTATTTTCTAAAAGTTTGGCGCCCCCTTTTGGTAAAAGTATAAAAATGGAAAGGTTTCGATAGTTGAAATTAATTCATATAACCTCTAGACTCTACCCTAAAACCAACTTGAGAAAGATGTCAACATATAAAGTTTAACGTTTTGAAAGAAAAACAGGAAGAACAATTCTATTATCTGTTTTGATGACACCTTTTTGCCTTTTAGTTAGACAGTATTTCCAACAACTCCTGGTGTGTTTCTGTTCTTCTGATTTTTTCCCCTAGCTCCCATTTTAGTCATAACTGATGTTTCGACTGATGCGTGAATCAGCGTGATCATCAATAATTTGTAGGTAATTGGACAAGAAAAACAAACGACCGATTATTTCTAGAGATACAACGACGCAGAAACAGGTATATGTGTTTTTGTGTTGATTTTTAATTTTTGTTTCGTCCAAAATTCAGTTATACTTCAATCTAGTTAAACTGGAGTAATAAAGCTTTAATTTGACCAGGAAAAGACGCTGCGTAAGCAGTTGCGAGACTGCGACAGTTACTAAGAAATTTTTAAAAGGAAAGTTTTTGTTAATAGTTCCCAAGCAATAGTTATACTGACAGAGTCTATGGCGAAATATTTCCTCCAACATCTAATGTTGCGTTCAGTCTCAACAGAAATTTTTAATGTTTTAGATTTGTAGCATACTTTCGTTTTGATGCTCTTTGTCTTGCTTATCATGCATATATTATACAGATTTCCCTTATTTGTGACGTCATAATAATCTTCCGTTCGAACTCCCTTTTTTGTCATTTGGCCATTATTTGACTTTTTTTTTAAAGTGGCACTGCGCACATTTGTACATATGACAAAAATAATTATGTTTTAAATCGTATTCCCTGGTCTTTTTTGATTGAATTGATTCTTAATTTTTTGGATAATCCACATCCTTTTATTTTAAACGCAAATACTACGAATTATTTAAATTTAATCTTTTAAGGTGAACTCATTCAATTTTCCTTTTCTGTTTTGTTTGATATTCTTTATTGAATGTTTCTCTTCTACCCCCGAAAACAGTTTAAGAGCTGCATGGTGCAGTATGTTTTTTTAAAAAAAAATAAAAGGAAAATAATCAAAGAGAAAGTAGCTTAGATCTATACCTTACCATTTTGGCGGTAACCAAACGAAAACAGGACTGCTATTACGAGCAATGAGTATTCGATATTGTGGTGGTCACTCGTGCGCAGCCAAGTTAAGGCCATCCTGCAACAAAAAAAACGCATTTCAATCAATTCTTTCCCTCAAATGGCGCCGTTTAATATTCATCACGACAAAAAAGGATTGATTTAGTCGATATATGTATAATTATCATAGCAGGACTTTTTTTAACTGTTTTGTTTTTTTTTTATTTGGCCGAAATAGAAATGTAATAACAGCAAATTATTAAAACTTAAACAAAATCTTATCACGCGGACTGGCGCCCAGACGTGTGCCGTTTGGAGACTTCTTGTTCAAAACGATCCTTACCTGCATGCGATTGTTTATTTAACAATTGAGGTTTGTGCTATCAGATAATGCGAAACCGAATCCAATAATTGTTTTATTATGCAATTTTCGATGTCCTCGGCAAAAATGCAGTTGCACTCGAACTAATTTTGGTGCAATACAAATGTATAGAGTGTCTGAGGCGCAGGCTAGGTATATCAAATCCTTCGTAGTTTTGTTGATCCGAGTTATTTCCGTGAACACCTTTTGAACTGAATCAGTGTTGACAATATCTGTTATCGAAAGGTCGCTGGAACGAGTGCAAGTAAATGTCACGAGCACAAAATTAATAAACAGTTGGTTCTTATTTGTAATTTAAACTACTGAAGTCGTGGAAATTTAATCTATAATAAAAACGATGATTTTTTTTTTCAGTTGGGAGAGATTTTTAGCGTTTATCAGAGTCTCAAAACCAGAAATCTAGGTTTGAAAGACTTCTAGTATTTCCCAGAACGAGTCAAAGGCAGATGAAACAGCAGTAAGCTCTAAGACCCTGATTACATAAGTTGCTTGATTTACTGGTGTTTTGCCAAACCACACACGGCTGCCTTCTCTTCAAAGTAGATGAAAACAAATTAATGCAGATTAAGATAGTAATTTGGCCAACATATCCAACGTTATATAGATACGAATAGGGAATGAAGCTGTGATCAGGTGATTGCCGTTTTTTTTTTCAACTCAAGTGATTGAAGATTATGAAAGAACGAACAGATGTTATAGAAACCCTCTAACTGGTATTTTGAAATTAAATCATGATCGAATTTCTTACGTCACCCAGTTGAAAAAGTAAATCAGAAAAGAATAACAAGCATTTCGACGTTTTCATACAGCCATTTGTCACAATATAATGAAAAGATAAATTTAAATGTAT
>JAOBRF010263865.1:0-11936 GCA_027575005.1 Sphenopus marsupialis | reverse complement strand
TGTACACGTGAAAACCAAATGCGATATTCGATTGACGAACAATATACAACATATAAACTTGAATATTTTTATCAATTATCCGCACGTCGTACCATTTAACAAACAAACAATTTCCCGTTAAAGCGTATTTTATTAAAAACTTTCTCACCGTTTCACATTCTAAATTCAATGATTAAAGACTAAAACTTAAAAAGTTCTCCCGATAGTTGTTTTTCTCGTATGCTAATAAACATCAGATATTGGCTGTATAACGATGACCGACGAGCCGAGACAAATTGTCTCAAAACCCATCGGGCTTATTCATTACAACAACTTTCATTATCCGCACGTGGCACCGTTTAACAAACAAACAAGTTCCATTAAAGCGTGTTTTATTAAAAAACTTTATTCTAAATTCAATGACTAATGAATTAAATCTCTCATCGGTTGTTTTTTTTTTCATATGCTAATAAACATCAGATATTGGCCGTATGGTGAGGAACCATGAGTTTATGAGACAAATAGTCTGAAATCCCATCGCATTTATTCGTTACAACAAATTCAAACGACTCCTTAAACACTCCCATGGGATTTTTACTTTCATCGATAACGATTTCTACAAATGGAATGTCGCATTGTTCTTTAATTCTCATATAATTCGTGATGATGCTTTCAGTAAACGCCGAATCCAATCGCATCAATGTTTCTTCAACCGTTTCTTTCTTGTTTCGCTTAGCTAAACGTTCAAGACGAAGCTTCTCATTCATTTTGAAATAAATGATCGCTCTAGGTTTCGGTAAATATTCAATCTTTGGAACACGAAGCAGATCGACTCCCTTTTGTCTCGCGAATTGAGCGGTCTGATAAGCATACGTGCTGGGCCAAAACCTATCAATAATATCTATTTTAGGCACGTTAACACAAGCATAAAGACACGCACCTAGATAAATCGTTGTAATCAAAAAATAATTTTCCGTCTCCAACATCGCTTCGCGTTCTCTCTCGGTCTCAAAGAAACCGGGCGGAGGTGTACTGGTCGTATTGAAGCCGTACAACTTGTACAAGTCTATCTGCGTCGTTTTCCCCACACCGTCCACAGCCTCGAAAACGGTAAGGTTTTGTCTTAAAGCTTTTTGAATGTTTTCATCCGTTAAACATTGTTTAATGAGATCGCGGTGTTTCTTAAAATACTTTTGTAGATACTCGTATTGTGCCAACACGGTATCGGGCAACGAAAAAACTTCAAGATTTTTACAAAGTTCTTCTTTCGTACATGGAAACATTACGGGATAAAGTGGTGCCATTTCACCCATGTTGTGTCTTTTTTTTTTAAAAAAAAAATGTGTCTTTTCTTTTTTTTCTCCCTCTTATTTATACACCATACATCATTACGTGATCAAAATTTTTTACGTAAATTTTAACTCTCGTTATTTTTAAAATGTTTTTTTTCAAAAGCGGTTTTAAACGTAAGATATTTTTTAGTGTTGGCCGCGGGGATAATACCTTCACCAAATCCCCCCTTTACAGAAAACCGTCCCTTTGAAGATATGATTGCACTACACGCCGTATCTTGATCGTTCGTAACAATGAGGATTTCGCCGGTTTCGCCAAAAAAATCAGCACAATCCACGACATCTCCTTTCCTCGATTCATACACAAACGACCCCAAGGGCACTTTAGTAGTAAAATCCGATCCCAATGAATGAATTTCCCAATTCGCCTCTTTCGAATCTTGTAACTCTTGTAAAGCAACCACCGTCGTCGATTTATTTGGGTCTTTATCTTTGGTTTTAATCAAAAAAATCCGGTTCCGCACATCGGCCTCGTTTTGAATAAACTCTTTAACGCCGATGAATAAATCCAAAATCGCTCGAGTCTTGGCTCTGTCAAACGTCTCTCGCAAAAATATAATGTGAAGGGTAGATTTATCCCCGTAGTCGTGTACCGAAACCAAAACCTCCAAGATTTCTTTAAATATACTATAAGAAATGATTCCATTGAAAGGTACCGAATGAAACTTTTCACACTCTCTCATTTTCATTTCAATAAATTCATCGACGTAACTCGCATCGTAAAACACCAACATCATTACGATGGAGAAAAACAAGACCCGGCGCGTCGTCTCCTTCGCTCTCGAAAACACCGAAGATGAACGGACGACGGACGGCGAGAGCGAGGAAACCGACGAATCAGGAGAAGGCGACGGCGACACGGACGACGAGAATGCACTCGATTCCTTGACTCGTTCATCAGTTGTGATATCAAAATTCGAAAACAGCCACAATCCAGTAATTGAAGGTAAACACATCTTCGGTTACGACATATATCCTCAATCGGCACGTGATTTAACAATCGAAAATCCCGAAGCGATCTTGACGAGAGAGGAGGACGAACACGGCCGTAACTGTTTCGATTATGCGATTCAGAAAAACTGGTTATGGGTGTTCGAACTCGCTCCCGCGACGCTGGTACACGAAGCAGTCTTTCGTCTCTTTCCGAATAACGATCCACACCACATGACGGAGCAAATAATGTACGAACATCCCCAGTTTCAATCTCCATCTTTCGTAGAAATGGCTTTGGCACAAAGAGACTACGATTTTGAACGTTTACCGCGCGCAACAAAAACCTATATCGAAAAGAACGCGTTTAAATTTGCCGACAAACAAAGATTTCAAAAATACGTAAAAGCCATGATACAAAACGGCACGAGACCCACCATCGACATTCATACGTTTAACGCGCTTGAACTCAAAGATTGTTGTCCCGATTTCTTACGCCCAGAGTCTTATTTTGTGCTAGTCGACCCGTAACACAAAACAACGACAACAAACAATATGCAAAATAATCTTTCGAGAATATTGTCAAAGTTTGCTTTCAAGAGAGATTCTCCACATTATCCCAAAACCGTTTCATCGCCCTCACAAGGTGAAAAAGGAAGGGGAGAAGGCGGCCACATCGAATGGCACCGATACAAATGGAACGAAGATTTACGAAACAATTTAGACAGAAATTCCTGCGAGGAGAATGGGAGAGAAGGGCTGATTCTAAAATACCTTGGCAGCCACCCGCTGATACAAGAACTCTTATCTCTTTATATCTGCGATAAATATGTATTTGGTTTGGGGTTTAGGGAATTTGGTAAAAGTCTTCGTTTTTCCATTTACACTCTATCCATTCCCGTCCCCGTGTACTGTTTTACGAAACAGTTATTCAAAGGACTGGCATTTTTACATTCTAACGGCTGCTTTCACGCCGACATAAACTGCGACAATATTCTCATCTGCCCACTTCCTAACGGAAACATCAAATTACAGATCATCGATTTTGGCCGAAGCTGTATCGACAGATCGAAATATTCGATTCGTTATTCGGAATCTGTCGCAACCCTCTCGGCCTCTTGTGGTATCGATTTCGATGTGACTCCGTGGCTCAAAGAGACCCAGAGTCTGTCGCCCGATCACCCACTCTGGGAAAGAGAAAAATTCATGTACAGCGCTCCCTTCAGGCCGCCAGAACTTCTGATCGCCGATCTTTTCTTACTCATCCAAAACCACAGCGGCGAAATGCAACATTTCGGCACGCGCGTGGGCTACTTTTGCGACGTTTACGCTTGCGCCATGCTGGTCATTCAGGTGATGAAACCGCATTTTTTCGAACACCACGATCGTCTCGACACGAACTGCACCACGTTAAATACGACGACCGGAGAAAGACTCGTTCTCGACGCCATCGACGCCCAAATGGAGGATTACATCGAGAAAACGATAATCACGTTAAAACAAAATCCGTTTTTCAAAAAAGATCACTTGATCAACATTCTGATGCGACGCCTGAAAAACGGAACCTCCATTCCCAGCCGAAGCATCGAAATCAATAAAATGATTTTAACCCGAGTATTGACTTCACTTCCACAAAACTTTCCGGTCATATTTCCAAAGACCATGACGTCGACCGCCACTTTTTTCCACTATTACGAAAATCTCTTCAAAATTCTCTCGGGCGCGCTCGATCCGAACATAGGAAGTAGAAAATCGTCGCTACAAATCGATTCCGAACTCGAAGCCGTATCCGTTCAAATAAGACCCATCGTCCCGACCCCCCGCCAGGGAAAATACTCCATCGTCGAAACGAACGGCTCTCATTCGTTCTACGACGACCACTTACTCGTCGCAACGAGCTGGCCGAGATCTCTAATAGACGAGTTCCTTATTGACGTTTACTACGTATTAAATGTCAACTTTACAGTATTGTGCGAAACTCTTTCGTTAATCTACGATTTCAAAACATACACTCTCACCTTTCACGTACAAGATGGAGAGTACCTTTCATGATCCGACTTCTACCGCTACCTGGTTCCCACCCCAATCCGAAAACAAACGCAAGAGAGAGATCGTGAACGGATTTTCAAAATTTTTTCCATCCAACGAGTTTCCCAATTGTAAATTTCAAAAAATCGACGGTTATTCCGAAATCAACCTCGATCGTCATCCGGAATTAAACAGCGACAAAAACGTAATCGAAACTTTCCAAGGCGAAAAATTATCGATCAACGGAGAAGAAGTCAGCCGCCTCACCTCGACGACTCCCACCCTATCGATCTCTTTAAAGAACATGAAAAATTCCAAAATCCTCGACGGTTACTCACCCGGATTTTCGCGCGGCGCCCTCCTGTTCTCATATCGAAAGACCGAAAGAAAACACGGCGAACTCCATCCCAT
Source organism: Sphenopus marsupialis (assembly GCA_027575005.1). Classification (NCBI taxonomy): domain Eukaryota; kingdom Metazoa; phylum Cnidaria; class Anthozoa; order Zoantharia; family Sphenopidae; genus Sphenopus; species Sphenopus marsupialis. The sequence goes on along the minus strand of JAOBRF010263865.1, from coordinate 7,236 downwards.
CAGTGCCATGCAAACATTAAGCGGCGTCAACACCGTCTGGGATCACACGGCCCGCATGCAAATGTACGGCAATATGGTTGCGCACTATCTTTCTCCCGACGCGGAAAAAGTGTACTTTGTACAGAAACATCTATTCGAAGCTCAACAAAACCACATCAACCTGTTGAAACAATTAGCCCTTCAAAAACGCACGGAAAACATTCCGTTTTATCAAAATTACCAAGACATTGCCAAGAAATTATTCTTTCAACCGACCAAACTAGAGAAAATTTTCGCTTTTGCCACAAACCCCCAAGACATGTTCGCCATGTTAAAATTCGAGGGAGCGATCGAAATTTTCGACAACACGTACGGCGAAAGCATTACATCGTACACGGGTAGAAACATTTTGATAAACTTTATGTCTCGCATGTGGGAACACTTACCGGTAAACTTTTTCATGGGTTGTTACTATTACATGGTTTGTTTCATGACCCCTTTAGACGGATACGATTCGCCGGTTTATAACTACCCAAAAATCGTTTTCGTAAAAACAGATTTAACCAAACACCAATTAGTGGACCAGATAAAAAAGAACGCATTGGGACGTTTCTCGCCCTACGGACGAGATAGAAAGAGAACCGGAATAGCCATTAAGAAACTCATGACCGGTGAAGGAACTATACTAGAACGTCCCATGGACTCTATACAAAACGTCACTATAAAAATTACTTGGGATTACGAATATTTTTTCACATGATGTATCATAAACAAATAAACGTATGAACAATTTTAAACCGACCTCTCTCTGGTCGCATCTTTTGTTTTAATCAGTTTGTTTACAAAATAAAAAGAAACGAGTTTTACAAAGCTTTGGGTTTTTCCTCTTCCTCCCTTTTCGCTACCCCCCACGTCATAAAACGAATCCGAATTTTTCAACCAACATTAATATTGAAACTTTTTTTCCAAAAAAAAGTAATCTATAATCATGGCACAGTATACCCCAGACCAAATGAGAGGAGAAAAACACATCAAAGTCTACAAAACCCTACTCGAATTAATCTTTCACGCGCATTCACAAAACGTCTCTGCCAAATCGTATCTCGAAAGCGACGAAAATGACATTTTCAGCGAGCACAAAAAACTCCCCACTACATTCATCGAATCTCTCGACCAAAACAGAATACGAAAAATGTTCACGAGCACCAAAAAAGACGAGCCGGCGTGCAACGTCTTTTTAAAGAACTTACCAAACGGAATAAAAACTCTGTTTTATGAAAATTTCGACTTCTTCATGGAAGCGGTACAACAGATCGATAAAACCGATAACCCCATTCTATCCGCTATCGAAAAAATGGATCACGACGACGTGAAAACACTGTTATCTTTCAAAAAAGAATTGCTACCGGTCGTACCGATACAAGAAGCTTTAAAAAATCAACCCGAGGGTTTCGAAAAACACGGAACAACAGAAATTTCTCCAATGAAAAGCCAGATCGAGGGGCCTCTTGAAATCCCTAAAGATGTTAAAAACTATCTACCGCGATCAGCTCGATTTCTCGTCAATAAGTCCAAACGATTTCACAGAAACAAACGCCCGTACGAAAATAAAAAACCCAGCCCAAACAATTCAAACAAAAAAAGAAAAACACACAGAGACAAAAGACGCGATAAAGTTCTCCAAAACTTTATAGAAAACGATGAAACACAAAACGACTCCCAGGATTTCTGTCTCGACGACAACCCAGATTGGGAATACGAACCAAACGTGGTGGAAAACGATCAAAATGTAGAAACGCTCGATACCGAAACGAAAATAGAAACACGCGCCGTCGATGCCGAAAAAAAAATAAACGAAACTTTGGTTCAAGAAAATACATTTTTAAAAACAAATTTAGAATCCACGACCCGATCTTTAGAACAAAAACAAAAAGAACTAGACGAAAAAACTCAACAATATGAAACTTTACTTCGACAGGACGAAGCTCTGACCGAATCCACGGCCCAATCTTTAGAACAAAGACAAAAAGAACTAGACGAACAAACTCGACAATATGAAACTTTACTCCAACAGGGCAAAGCTCTGACCGCGCAATTAGAATCGACAAAAAAAATGGAACAACTACAACTACAACTACAACTACAAGAAGCTCAAAACCACGGGGAATTAATGAAAATCAAATACAACGAATTAGAAAATCAATTCGCCGCACAAATCGCCACCAATAACGGCGCACTCCAATCCTGCGAAATAGCAAAAGAAGAAGAAATACGCACAAAAGATAAAATCATACAAGACATGCAACAACGCCACGAGGAAAACATAAAAGACTTGGAAAACCAGCTACAAACAGAACAGGCCCACCGTCAAAATTTAGAAACCACCATTGCCAATCTAAACGAAAACAAAGAACAACTCGAACGTAAAATAGAAACCGAAAAACAAACACACAAAAGAATAATCAAGGAAACCGAAAACGAGTTGAAAAATTTTCAAAACGAATGTAAAACAAAAGACGACGAGTGTAGCCAATTCAAGAAAATCCAAAAAACACTATCCAAAGAAAAAGAAGAATTAGAACAAGAAAACGCATCTTTAAAAACCAAACTCGAATCTTGCAAGGAATCCGAAAATAAATACTCTAAAGAAAAACAAACATTAAATCAACATATTACATCTTTAAAAGAAAAAATCGAAAAACTCGAGTCTCGTAGCAAGCCCCCCATCACCACCACCACTACCGAATCCACGATCGGCGACACGTTGACTTCCACTCCCATCTCGACCGAATCCGACTCCCTGGGAAAATTACAAAACGAGTGCACCGAATGGCAAAACAAATTCATTCGATTAAGTCACGAAAAAAGCCAATCCGAAACGTCTCTAAACGAAATGATCAACGCACTCCGACAAGATTTACAATTGGCAAATACCAAACTCCAAACCACCGAAAACACCCGTCTCAATTTGATAGACTTTGAAGAAAAACTCTTCAAATTCTTAACCGAAAACCTCGAACCCTACGTGTTTACAAAAGAATCGTTTAAAAAGTGGATAGAAAACACGGCAGTACACGAAGACGCCGAAAATCCGGAATCGCTCTGCAAAGAAATCAACCCCGCGGAGAAATCACTCGATCTCGATTTAAAAGCATTAAAAACACAGCTGACAATGGAAAGATTGCGTTGTCAGAAAGATTTGGAAAATTTGATCACACAACACAGCGATCACGAAGCTCCGCTCACAAACGCATTAAAAAAACAACAAGAAAACCTCGATGAAATCTTTCAAAGGCATCTCAACGTACTCAAAACCCTCCGAGACAATCTCGCCTTAGAATCATCTTTAAAGAAACTACAAGAACGACTGCGCAAAAGAAACGAATTACTTCAACTGATTATCACATTAAACGAACAACAAGAACAAAGACAGAGCGAGGGGAGAGGGGATGTTTTTACCGCTCCCCATTTTCCCGAATTCGAACAAATCCCCACCATGAGACAAAATCTTACAAGATCAACATTCATGGACCCCAAACAACCACTGGAAAAAAGACACATCAATGTACCCAAAGCACTATCTATCATCTTAGAATACAAATCGAATGATACACTTTTCATTCAAGAAAGCCTTAAAAAAGACCTCGAAATCGTAAATCTAAAAAACTTTGTCCAAAATAAGTTACAAAATTCAAGCAGTGCGCCATTCAGTGACGACGTCGTAACGCAGTTAAAAGCACAACTAGATTCCGAAGCAGAAATAACTCGTTTTTATAATACGATAGATGCATTGGTTTTGGAAAACGAGACTCTGAAAACGGCGCTAAACGCCGCTAAAACTCCTACGAACACAAATTACGTTCAATTCGTCGTAGAAAATACCATGTATAAAGAAATTAACGATGCCCTCGAAGAAGAGATAAGAATAAACAGAACCGCTTTCTCTAAAGTCATAAATCTATTAAAAACAGAATGGGACATGGCCCGAGAAACCGTGGTCGAGTTTTATCAATTCTTCCAAACGGAACTGCGCAAAGTGCGAGCCGAATTAAAAGAAGCAAAACTAGAAGCCGAGATCGAAAACATGGAATTGGACGACGGAGAATTCGTAAAAATGTCAGAAAGAATCGTAGAATTAAACAATAGAGAACAAGAAATGAATAAATATTTAGAACTCATCAAATTCCAATCGGAACGTTACAGATTAACTCTGGAACGCAAATGTGACGAACTAGAGGAGATCAAGAGATCGATAATAAGACGACAAGAACAGCGCGACGCTTGTGTGATAAAAAGAACCATCATAGGCGGTAAAAAGATCGTAAAAAGAGTAAAAGTTACCCTCCCGAGCGGTCTTTCGGACGGAAATTGTTTCGAAAACAACACTCGTTATTTTTTCAACGAAGGCGAACTCAAACAAAAAACGTTTGTCCTTAATAAAGACAAAAAGGGAAACCTCGACGTCTCCGATTTTTTACCTCTCCCCCTTTCGCTCCCAAACATCAGCCTAGAAGAAAATCGAACAAAAGAAAGCAAATATCCCCGAATCGTCTTTTACACGTTGCGTGAAAATTCGAAACCCCCCCTATACGATTATGCGCTTCACGTTCACCTCATGCAAAGACGAGAAATACTCGTCGACGTCGAGAGCCTCATCGCCCAGACCGCGGCTTTCGTCAAGATCGAAAGGGACTTGAAACTGTTGGTGTTGAAGAATTTTCTCCACCTCGACCAATTCAAATACAACGGCGGTCTCACCGCGCTTCTTCACCTCTACAACGTGCCCACGACGAACGTCAAGATCCGCATATTATACTTTTTCGTCAAAGACTCTTTAAACAAATCGCGATTTCCAATCGTCGCCTATTCCATCTTCACCATGATCCTGTCCCTATTTTACGATCTCAGATACGTCAAAACTTTTGACGACAACGTCATTTCGCTCTTCCCCCGACACGCCATCGATTCGAACGCGGTGCGAGCCTACGAAGACAAACACAGAATCTTTTTCAACAAAAATACAAACGTCTTTAAATTCTCTTTCAATACGGTCAGGGAACTGTTGAACGAAACCGGAAATGACCTCCAAGGACGTCACCGAATATACGAATCATGAACAACTCTTACAAACCCTCCCACTGTTTCTCGAAAACGAATTCGTCGAGTGTTATCACGACAATTTCATCATCAGAAACGAAACGGCAATCCACGATCCCCATACCATCTGTGAATGGTTCGAGAAAGCGGAATGTGGGAACGAAAAAGAGACCATCTACAAAGCGCTATGTCTGGGTCAGAGATTAAAAACACTCCTTTCGGACAAAGATGAGGCCGAAAAAGACACGATGATCACGTTTTTTACCGACTCAATCCTCGCGCCAGAACGACTAGACAGATGTCACCTAAGCCTCCTCGAAGCAAAACGAATAGTGCGAACGCGAGAAAATGTCATCGATGATTTACAGACTACGGAATCAGGCGAAATCGGCGTCACGAACGAAAATACCAAAGTCAAAAAGTCTACGATCAAACAAGGAATCAAACAGATAAGAGATTACATCGACGACGCCGTCGGTTTTTATGAAAAAGACGACTTTAAATCGAGGCTAGAAATCTTCAGAAACAAAATATACGATACAAAATACAATAATACGCTACAGGGATTTGTAAACAGATACACGAAACCCGTCGAAGCACTCTCAAAATTGCCCCAAAACCCCAACAAACCGTTTTGTCAACCAATGATTCTCGGAGTAACGGAACTCAAAGTTCTCTCCACTGCGAGAATGCTACCCGAAGCGCAACTAAAAGAATGCAAAGACGAACTCAAACCCTTTTTAAAAAACATAAACACAATCGAAACGTGGAAGGGAAAAAACCACCTCCTCGGATTGTTGCGCATAAAAATGATGAAAGACAAACTCCAACTTTTCAATACCTTTAAAGACAAAGCAAATCTCGTAACCACCTCGGACGCGCGTCTTCTCGAAGACTACCTCTCGGAAAAAGTAAAAAGACTTTCCGTCCACAACTGCACCTCTTCGTGGAAACAAACACTGAAAACACTAAACAATTCAAAAGAATGCAATCTCTTTGAAACCAACAAAGTCATAGCTCATACCTCTCCCACTTACCAACTGGCACCCTTTTCAAGTAAAATAAAAAAAGTAGCCACATTAATGGTGCGTAACATCGTGTTAACAAAAGACAACAGATTCGTCAAAACTCTACCGCGAAAAGTGAAAAAGAGTCTTGTGGAAACAATACTACAAAACACCACAAACAATTCCAAAGAAGAAGACGTAAAATCTTTCATCTCCTTTTTAACGATTCTCATGCACAGAAAAAACCAACTCGAGCTACCCGAATCGGTTCAGAAAATCATTAAATTGCGATCCGAAATCATCCGCTACGAAAAAAAGAAATTCTGGATAACTATCCACATACCGAATTACTGCATGGGCCAGTCCATGATGATGTTTTTAATCAATTGCATGTACTTCATACTATTCATGCAAAATTTCAATTGGTGCATCGGCCTCGGTCTAAACGGAGAAATGCTACATTGTGTTTCGGAAAACCTACTCGAACCCGAAGAAATTAAAAAGGTCAAAGGAACAGTAATATCGGTACCGGGAAATAAAAGAATCAGCCCCACCGATTACTCTAAAACTAAATTAGAGCAGTTTTTAGACAAATTAATGGACTACGAACTAGATAGAAAAATACAACTTTATTAAAAGTATCTCTTTAAGCGAGAGTCGCGATACAAGTAACATCTACTATTTGTATTACTCATGCACACAACGAAAAGGTCTACGTTGAACAATAAAAATGGTTCATTTGCGTATTCGGGATGTTCCTTCTTAAACTGGTCGGGATTCGTTGATACACTTATACGTACAGCTAATCCACCATATTCACCCACACCTCTCCATTCCTTATTTACACATTGGGCGATACCATTCACTTCCTTAATCTTCCATAACTCCTTAGCACATTTTACGCCACTCGTTTCCGGGATTAAATATTTTTCATCAAACGCAAAACGTTTTCATTTAAACACATATAAATCGAATTCTTTAACAAATTTCCCATGTTTATAACGCTCAGCCAGTTGCAATGGAGTTTCCTCGTCCTTATTTTGTGCTTTCGAGTTAGCTCCATTCTTTAATAAAAGTTTCATTATCTTGATACGATTCATTTTAGCTGCCAAATGCAATGGTGTGTTACCTTCGAAATCTCGTATCGAGAATT
>JAOBRF010262754.1:0-11945 GCA_027575005.1 Sphenopus marsupialis | reverse complement strand
CTTACCATTAAGTGTATGCACCCATACAGAGGGCCTCTTACTATGCCAACATCTGAAACTTTTTAAGTGCAAAGCAATATTTAGAACTATAATTCCAATTTAAGTAGAAATCTGATGAAGGGAGTTCAAAACTTCTGAAGCTAAGGTTTGTGTAGTTTTAATAAGTCTTGTTTGTGTGACGGAAATATACAGAAAACTTTAAACATAACTACCGAAGAAAATGTTATGGTTCACTTTAATTTGGCTCTAGTCAATACCTAAACGATTCTATATATATTTATATATATAACATATTGAAGAGCCAAACACGAACAGGCAACTGGTTCATTCCAATCTTTATTCAATCAAAAATTTTCGGGTAGTTCAACTACTCTTCAGGTGTCCTAAAAATACATTAAACAGAACATGAATAAAGTGAAGTTGTAAAAAGCTATATTCAATGTAAATACTAAGTTAAGCACAACGAAGAAAACCAAACAAATACTTACACATGGAGAAAAGTTGAAACTAAAAAGTCCAACCCAGTGGATAAAATAGAGTTAAAAACGACAAATCCGGTGTGACTAGGAAGAAAAAAAGAATAATATATGTGAAAATCACACCTCTGAGAGCTATTTAGATGTGAAAAATTCTTCTCTATTATTGATATCCAATGATTGAGTAGTTCTAAGTTGATGTTGCCACCAACTTTCTCTTTGTTTGCGAGACTTAGAATTCCCTTTGTGAATGTCGAAACCGATAACTGAAATATGTTCAAAAGAGCAAGTGCCATAGAGAATATGTTTAAACAATGGCAAATTAGACTTATTCAGAATATCACTTCTATGGCCATAATGTCAATTGTTTCTCCTACATATTGCTTACGGCAATCGCCACACGTGATTAAATAAACTTTTAATCTATATAATTAAACTTGCCACATATCTTTATTAACTAGTATTAAAATTACCAATATAAATAAATGATGATGCTCAAAATTTGCAAAACATCAAGGTTGTTAGTACAGTCAAAAATAGACAACTGTGATTTTAGTTGCCCTGAGCAATTCTTGATATATTATGTATAAACGTGCAAAACTCAAGCAAGCTAATGTCAAGGATAAAAGGACTTGGTCAGAAACAGTGTACTTATTTAATAAGAATCCTACCATAATCAAGGGGCCCACTGATACTTGATATAGCTTCACTGCCTAATGATTGAAAAAGTATTTTCAAATTATAATCAAGACCAATACAATACAATACTTTATTTAACGTGGGTGATACACTTAGCTCCAGGCTAGTTTACAGGTAGTCCACCTAATACTAAATATAAACTATGATAAAGCTATATAATATATACAATGAAATACTTATTTTATAATGCTAACATAATAACTAATCATGATACACAATACAATATTAATCGTATATTGTCTAAATGAACATATAATAATGAAAATAATAAGTCTTTAATGAAAGCCAAAGATTATGAATACATATCACCATATCCAACAATCAGTAAAATCTATATTATAATCATGACAGTTACTTTAATTGACAAAAACTTAGTAATACTGGACATCATAAGCAACAGATTAACATCATTACATATTTTATGAGTATCACTTATGATAAATTACTTTAGGGTAGGATGTGATTAATTGATGAAGAACAAGAATGCAACAAAACTATAGCTATTGTGATGAAAAAATTTAAAGATCGTTTTAACTTATCAAACTAAAAAAAACCTTAATGGCAAATGATATGTTAATTTTGTTATTTCAATATACATTCAGGCTAGGGATTGCCCAGTTCCTCAAAACCCTGATTTTTCAGTTTCTGGATACCATTTTTTCATATCTGATTGGTTATTTGATTTAGGTGTGGTCACATGACCCACACCTGCAAAGAGCCTATTGTAACTTTGTCCAGAAAGATCATTCATTCATTTACCTACTTAAAAACAAATAACATTATTATTATTTCATTAAGAAAAACCTTAATTTTTGGTTTTGAAGTTTTTGGATGAAGCCAGATCAATAGTAGGTAGTTTAAAAATCATTCCTGCATGAAGACAACATTGATGTACAATTTTATATAGCTTGGTACTGGATATCAACCCAACTGTTTGACAAAAGAGATTGTGTTAGTACGGTATGCATTGGGGTTGTTATGCTGGTATTACCCTGAGAAGATCTGAATCTACTGCTTTGCTCCCGCTGTAAACCAGCTGAAATTAAATCAATACTCAAATTGTAATAGTCCTGAATGAAAAGGTTCCTAAATGATTGCACAATTCTTGTAAGCCTTCAACATGGTCGCCGCACATGGCCAGAACACATTAACCGGAGATGCATGCCGGGTAAATGCCAAGTCACGTTGCGTGACAGGTAACACGCTTTTCTCTTTCAACAAAAGCAAAAATGAACAGTCCAAACCTTGGAAACGTTAATATGTATCATAACAAAACAAATGTAATAAAATGTGTTAACAACTTCTTAAGGTGAGTTGTAAGTCTCTTCTGTCCAGCCATCACAGTGTGGGGAAGCTATCACCGATAATACAAACAAATAATTATCAGCTACAGTGACTAATCCGAGTAACGAGCATGTCATCAAATCACTCGACCACTCCGAGTGACAGTTTGTGTAGGTTTTGGAAAAAGTGGCTCTGGGCCTGCTGGAATAAGGGGCTCCGAGTCTGTTGGTAATTCGGATGGCTCATGGATATCAGTACGTCTGCCGTGGATGTTGAGGAGGCTAAAGGCGTTGTATGCACAGCTGGATTAAGTGAGGGTGATCTCTTTTTGACCAAGGGTCCAGGATCTGGAAAAGTTGTAGAGCCTGTAAATTGCGAAGAGTCTCCTGACGAGTGCACTGCAGTTGTGGAGGGCATATAAGGGAGTGTGCCATCGCAAAGGTTTGGTTGAAGTTTGTCCGGCAAAGTTGTCACTGGTTTGTGATGAGGATTGATACTGGAGATACCAGGAGGGGCTGGTTGAAGCTGTGTGCGAGAAGGTGGAGAAGAGGTGATGTGGTGAAACTTGTACTTCTCCGAAAATGTCCTGAACAATTCAGAGGTGAATTGTGCCCTATTGTCAGTAAGGAGAGTGTGTGGGATCCCTTGGCGAGCAAAATGTTGCTTTGTGGCTTGAATCGCAGAAGTAGACTGGATGTTAGGAAGTCGATCAAGCTCGTAGAATTCACCGTAGTGGTCTACGATTATCAGATAAGGTGATCCATTGATACTGGGTAGGGTTTTAGTGGGTCACGTGGATTTTGTTGAGTGTATTGCGAACAAACTAGACAGCTTCTGCACAAATCTGAGACCTGGCTATTGATGCCGGGCCAGAATACACAGCTTCTGGCATGACGGAGGGTGAATTCCAGACCCCGATGTGCAGCATGCAGGCAACGTAGAATTTCTGGTTGCATGGTCAATGGGATGATAACACGATCTTGCTTAAAGAGAAGTCCCTCATGCAAGGTGAGTTCATGGCGATAGGTCCAATAGGGTTTTGCTAGTGGTGGAACAGCAGGCTTGTCGTGAGGCCCTCCTGACTCGACAAGGAAGGATAGTAACGTTAGATCCGGATCAGAGCTTGCTGCCATCCTGAAATCTTGCAATGTGGCATCTTAAAAAATACGAGAGATCAAGTTTGACTGCTTCAAACTCCACGCGATACACCATTTCATCATGCAGCTGCTTGTGCGACGTTGTTGGCAGTGGAGCACTAGAGAGGGTTTCCGCAAGGTGTAGAGATGACCCTATGCGGTATTCTACATTGAAGGTGTAGCGCTGCAGAGAGAGCATAGCTAGAGCTCGTTTGAAAATAGTTTCAAGAGGTTTGTGATCGCTGTGAACAGTCACGTTGGCTTTGCCGACGATGAGTTGGTCAAACTTGTTAAATGCGTGAACAATTGTGAGAGTTTCCTTTTCAGTCTGTGCATAACTCTGTTCTGTTGGAGTAAGGGAGCTGGAGCTGTTACAACAGGTTACCATTGAATGTCAGCAGAGCCAGTGTTGGTCGTAGAAAGTTGGAGAAGGGCAGCACCCAGGCCATATTCGGAGGCATCGACCTGGAGTACCACCGGTGCATGGACATTAAAGTATCGGAGGCAAGGGGCTTTAGACACTAAATCTTTGGCTTTTGTAAAGGCTTCTGTGTGTTGTTCATCCCACAAGAAGTGTTGCTGAATGTGAGTGAGGTCACGGAGAGGAGGAACAATGTCACTGAGGTGAGAGGAAAACTTTGACAGGTATTTGATTGTTCCTAAGAACCGGCGAGTGGCTGCTTTGTCCCGAGGTTGTGGCATGTCAAGGACTGCCTTGACGATTTCAGTACTAGGCTTAAGTCCTTCTGGGGTGAGGACATGACCCATGAAAGGTGCAGTGCATGTGTTGAACTTCACCTTTACTGGGTTTAGTTTGAGATTGTGATGAGACAGACGATTAAGGAGCTCCAGCACAGTACGATCATGATCTACTTTCGCGGCTGCTGTGGACAAACCCCGACCCACTACAATAATATCGTCAGCATTATTAACCAGGCCTTCAATGTCACACAGTACATCGTGTATGCGACGCTGGAATTCTTCAGGGGCAGAACTAATGCCAAAGGGAAGCCTTTTCCAACGAAACCGACCCCACGGGGCGTGCATGGTTGTCAACATAGAAGATACATCTGTTAATTTGATCGTTTGGAATGCCTCCTTTATGTCAAAAGTGGAGAAAACTTTTGCGTCGTGAAAGTGGTGAATGTTTTCCTCCAGCGTAGGGATTGAGTAAACAGGTCTGATAATGGCCTTGTTGATCGTTTGTGAAGGGTCTAAACAGATGCGAACCTTGGCAGGTTTCGTTGAAGTGGCAGCACGTTTTCGGACTACCATATTAGAAATAAGAGCGAGTTCGCGGTAGGATCGATTACGGCCCGCAACTCGAGAAAAATCGATTTTTCTAAAACTAAACCAGAATGAAGGCTTGGGGGCACTATTCATAAAAATATAATTTCAAGTTCGATCAGTCAAAAATTTTTTTCGCAAAGAGCAAAAATTCGCTCCGAAAACTGACCTAAAATCGGGCTCTATTTCGAACACAAATAATTAACTCATACAAAAATTTTAACATGATGAATGTTTTTTAGCCTTTCTAGTGTACATCGAAGGAATTAGAAATCAAACGTGAGAATGTTAGAATTTTTGACAATTTTTTGAAAACAATCACTCGACGCAGCAAATCCGGGTAACCAAATTAGGCTAAGTTTCAGGGGCTCAAACTCCCAATTGATACCTGACTCTGACTAAAATTGATATTACATTTGAAAAGACATATATCTCTTCTTTAAATCTGTGAAATAAAATTTTGGGCGAATTCAATCGGCGATCGCTGCGAACAGCCGAAAGTTGTTCTGTTGCAGCTAAATTTCTAGCGTTCACTTGACATGTGTAAACAACAACTATGTATTAATTTCTCTCTTATTTCTCCTCCGGACCGGCTTGAAATGAATACAAACAAGCAAATAGAATGATATGGAATTTTATATCGAGCAAATACGAGGTATAAGGTAAATTTTAATTATACATACCAAACTTGAACAATTTCCACTTGCAAAACCAAAATATGTAGATAAATACGAACTGTTCGATTAATTCCGGCGCACGTGTATCAAATAGGATTGCAATCAAACATCAACGTCAAATTTTTGCATCAAAATCCGCAGCGACTGTGAGAACAAGTTGATGTTTTTGAAAAATCGAGTTGCGGGCCGTAGGCGATCCTACCGCGAACTCGCTCTTAATTAGCTGGCCATCCTCAATCAGTTTATCTAAGGCCTCCTCAATGATCGGGAGCTTAGGTGCAGCATAACGGTGTGGGGGGAGCTTGTTTTATTTCAGGGTCTAATGTAAAAGAAAATGGTTCACCAAGTTCACCCAGTTCCTCAAATAAGCGAGGATAACGTAGTTTTATAGAATCAAATGTTAACTTACGCAGGGGAGGCAACTGGGCTTTCTGTAGTTGATGAACACTGTCCACGTTGAGCATGCCCATTCGTGTACTTGTCTGGTAATCCCTCCCTCGGTGATGACAATATAATGTGGTGTGACCTTGAGTTGGTATTACTGACTTTGAGTAATCCAGAAGTCGAACTGTAGAGGGCCCAATTTTCACAGGTTGGAGTTTGTTGAGATCGCTGACATGAATAATGTTGCAAGAGCAGCCAGAATCAACTTGAAAACGAAGAGGTTTAGATGGAGGTGATGAAGATAATGCGCTGAGCGCAAGGTCAACAAAAATTCTTTTGGGTGCAGATTGCACATGAAGAACTTCATGAGTGATGACGCTTTCACTCTGAGAATTTGGTGTTTGGTCTGGAGGAGATTCTGATACGGCTTTTACGGATGTAGTGGAATAAGAGCGGCACACTTTTTGCCAGTGACCCCGTTTTCCACACCCATAGCAAGTAGCATTTGCTGCTGGACAGTCACGGCGAGTTGAATGCGACGCTTAGCCACACCATATACATCTTGGATGACTGTTTAAAACCAGCTTGTTGGGGTTGTCGAGAAAATGAACGACGCTTGCCTCTGTCTTCTGTGGGAGTGATTTTGTGTACTGCTTCCTCCAGTTGGTGTCTTGCTATTGCCGATTCAATTTTGAGTCCTGCTTCAAAATCCCGAGCTTTGGAGATAACTTGTGCGAAGGTGAGTGTAACAAAATTCTCGCGGGATTTTAAATCACTGCGGAACGACTTGAAGGTGTCGTTGAAACCAATCACGAAAATATCACGTTGTAGGCGATCTGCGACCGCTGATGGAAAATTACATTTCACATATTCTAACCTGACTGTTGTGTGCCAGTCCTGAATCGTCATGCCTCGTTCTTGTTTCAAAATGCATAAGAAATTGTGGGTGCTTTGAATTACTGGTTCTTCTCCCAGATAGTGTAGTGAAAGTTGTGCATTTTGCTGGATGCTATTTGTCGTCCTCAGCGATTTGTGCGTCAATGGTTGTAGTCGACACGTCCCATTCGGTTTGAGGAAAGCACGACGAAGAGCGGCCATAGCCTTAGGTTGTTTGCCTGTTGTGCAATAATCATTACTATCCTCAGCCTTGGACGAGTCCACATAATCTTCGATTATACAGTAATCACGATAGTTTGCCAGAAAATATTTAAAAGCTCGGCGGCGATCTGAAGAGCTGGCGTCGAATATCGGTCGATCTTTTCCCATGATTATTTGATGGATGAGCGAAGTTTTCCGGCTGAATATCCACACAAATTTTTTACAAGAGACGTAAGTCGCAAAACTTCTGACACTATGTAATAGTCCTGAATGAAAAGGTTCCGAAATGATTACACAACTCTTGTAAACGTTCAACATGGTCGCCGCACATAGCCAGAACACAACAACCGGAGATGCATGCCGGGTAAATGCCAAGTTTGCGTGACAGGTAACAAAATAAACCTTGTATAAATAAGGAGCTCAGTGCCAAAACGATTTAAGTGACAATTTTAGGCTGAAAGGGCAAAGGTAAAAAGTTTTCAGTTAAAAACTAAAGACATTATTCTACACTTTAAAGTACTACTTTTTAAAATTTACTTCCACCTATTCAGTAACTTCTTAACATAAAAAGGTACTTTTTAAGATAAAACAAATTAGAATTGTGCAAACAGTGCAGCTTAAAGTACTAGTTAAAGCTTCATACTATTCATTTTGTAAGCAAATTAATAACTAATAATTTAAAATGGTACAAATTCATTTCGCCTTACAGTTTGTTTGCTGTCTTTCAGGGGATGCATCCACATCTATAGCTATAACTTCAGGAAAATGATTTTCACTTGGGATATGAGTTGGTGATGGTGGGTTGACTGCACCAGACCTTGCAAGTTCATCTTCAGTGCCAACATTAAAGACCCTTGTTGAACTTGCTGCAGTTGCTGAAGTAGCTCGCGCAGTTGAAGTAGTTCTTGTGGTAGTTGAGGTGATATTGTTACTGGTATGTCTCTGCCTCCTGCCATGAGCTCGAGGTTGTTGTATTTGAAATCTGTCAATCTATTAATCCAAGCATATATAGCTGCCTGTTTAAGAAAATAATAACTATTTCTGTTTGTTCTTTTATATTTTCTTATCTATTATATGTTGTTACTAGCGTCCTCACACTACCTGCCCAGACTAGCTAATTGCTATTTGTAGGTAGTGTACATATATATTTGTAATTTGTAATTTGATATTAATAAATGTAAATGTAAAAAATTTTAAGCAAAGCATTGTTTGCCATTTTATTTCTTGTATCTTCAAGAGAAAAGCTTTTATTTTGAATGCCCTTCTGAATTAGTTGACAAATCTCGTGTTCCTCTTTTGTCCACATATGTCACGCATTACCTTTGCTTCAACGTTCTCTGTTTCACTATCGGCGTCAATGGCAGTATGGCAAGATTTTCCTTGCCATATTGCATGTAGACTTTCTGACGTTTTTTCTGCATTTTTCTGTTTTTGTCTAATAAGATAAAACTTTTCTGCTGTTTTGGGATTATGACTCATCAAATCAGCAAGCGCACCTTTGAGGTGCATATGACCCTCGTGCACAATAGAAACTGTGGCTTCCTAAAAGCGGCCGCATTTACTCTAACTGTGCGGTTTCCAGTTGACTTCTGCCAAAAGGAGTTAATCTGCACAGATACCATTGTCGATGTCATTTCTTTTCCTGACCAGCTCATAAAGACCAATTCTTCCTTTCGACTACTAGCTCCGGGTACATGAATGCGCATATATCGCAAATATGAAAGAAGCCATTTGTGAAGTGTTTCGCTTAACACAACTGAAGCAGGCCCATCCGCTTTAATAGTTTTTTGCTTGAAAACAGTCACAACCCAAGAATCCTGTTCGTGCTTCGCTCTCTCTAATTCCTCTAGGGTCGTACTAGAAAGGGGTCCTGCTCTGTATACATTATTGATGCAAATGCTTGTCAGGAGATAGTCGCTAACTAAGCAGAATGACCACAATGTAGTGTGATCTCAAATTTAAATTTTCATTGTGATACATTGTTTTTTTCCAAGAAAACAAGAATTTTTACTAAGTTTATTACGTGTTTAAGAAACGGAAAAAGAAAGGTTTTAATGGTTCATACTTTGTTATTAAAAAATGCGAATAATTACATGTTTTATTACGTCGTCAAGTGAATGTTGCCCATTAAATGTACATAAAATTTTCTCATGATAGATAATAGTCCAATGAAAAAGGTTGGTTACTTACTTTAACTTCATAGTCTTCAATGGTGGCTGGGGACAGATTATCAGTGGTAATGATGTCATAAATCTCTCTGAAGTTCTATAAACTTGTCATAAATGTAATTCATTTGCATAATTTGTAATTCAAAACATAATGTAGTGATAGCAATAGATGAGTTCACGGTTTCTTCAGCCATTTGGAATGAAGTGCAAAGAGGCCGGGGTGAGCACGGTCATTTTCAAACTTTTGTATGGCGGACGCCAGTTGATTGTACGGTGGCCTATATATGCAATGCACAAATTTCAGTACATAAATATTGATCTGAATACATTAATTTAACTTATTCATTTGACAATTTCGATTTCTAATACACGGGTATGTTTCTCAGTGCACAAATATATCGTCTAGTGCACAAATATATATTCCAGTACAGAAATTTATAAAATCAGTTCATATTTTTCTCATATTGGCAACTGATCTATTAATCATTAAAACAACACTATTGGCAAATTCCTGAGAGTTTTGATTGGTTGCAACGCTTAAATGCATTAAGACATAACATTTACCTAATGTTCACAAACCATTACTTTGCCGACAGCAGTGACAATCTTGTTTAATCGTGTTCAAAAGTTGTGGCAAGAACTGTCATAAATCCCTTGCTATACTTGGATGGAATGTAGAGGCATCGATTTGCAATTTTCTTGCAGTTTACAAGAACAGGGGTTTCTGTTTCTGTAACTTCAAAAAATTGTTCGCCAATGATACTGTCATCAACGATTCGCTGCAAGACAGGATCAGATGGTGCCTCCAGTCCTTTGCGAACTGTAAGACCTGTCATATGCTACTCCAGCATCAATGCATCAGCTCTATTACTTCGCCGAGTATAGCAAACTACTCTTCCATTTTTCAAATTCCCTTCATTGCAGGCCTGAACAATGTAACTACAGGACTTCCCTCTTCTTGGGTTCATGAGGCTATGATAGGTGGTTTAGCCTTTCTTCATTCTGTAGGAAATTAAATATTCCGAGTGGTCTTCCTCTCCATAATGCTGATTGAGAAAATCTGAAAATTCCGGCAAACTCTTTACAGAAATTGGTTCATAGAATGAAATTTCCTCCTGAACTTTGCAGAGGTTGTTGCTTCTACTTAGCAACTACTTGTAACTCTCACAGTATGTGAATTGCTGCAAATGTTTGAGACGTGTTCTTCATAATTCTGCGTAATTCCAAGTCTTTCGACCAATTGCTTCGGAATACCTCGGAGTACCATTAAAAAGACTTTTTAGATGAGCTATAAAACAAGTGCAGAAATGAATGATAAATTAATGGTCCATTGTCGCAAACTTGCATGGGCATGTGAAGCACGGCATGGCTGTTGTACGTACAAACACGCTTGTTGTCATAAACAGCTGGAAAAAGTCTAACGAAGTTGTCATGAGAAGCTGTGCCGTTTCAATTGCTTTAGGAGAAACAGCAACAGCATGAAGCTATCTCAGGGCGGTAACAAGTAAACCAAAATGGTAAAAATGGTCTACAGGAAGTGTGTTTTATGATACTGTATGTCGGAGAAGTGGCAGTCCAGTAACTAGGACGAAAAACTTGTGCTCAGACGCTTTCCAGTGTTTCAAATCTCGGAAACTTCTTGGCTTTCTCGAGGTGTCATGAGGAATGTTGATGGATAGCATTAAGTCATCTAATTCAGGCCTTAGTTCCAATAAGCTACATTCATTTGCAGTAAATTCCGAACCAAACCATCTCTGCATCAGCTGTCGCTTCAGCACTCCATCACAGATGCAGTGCATCGAGTCAATTTGAACGTTGTCTGGAATTTTAATCAGATCACCAAATGCATTTGTCCCTTTAAAGCCAAATACTTCCTTGCCTGTATTCTCTGCCACGCTGGCATAAATACAGGATTATTCGGCTGTTCGCAAATGCATATTTGTGCTGTATTCATATGTTCTTGATCTATGCTCCATAGATTATGTGCCGGGATGTTTGCACTTGCTGCAACCAAACTCTCCATTATTATGTTTCATGTTTAACAAAGAACATTTTTATTCTTATACCTTAACTCTGGGGGAAGATCGACCAGGAAACACATAGGTGGCCACATGTTAAGTGTTCTAGATTTAAGAACAGGGGCACCATCACAACCCACAACAAGTGAAAACACTTTCCTTCCTTTTGCAGAGGGAGAACGAAGAAACGTTTTTTTACGCTTCCCCCAAACTGTATATATCTACGGTGGCCCATAAGGCTCATGCAGCAAAGAAATACCTGCTGCAGCACACAATTAGAACTTGCAGCAAACAAATAATTATAGCTGCAGAAAATAAAACTGCTGCAGCAAACAAGAAAAATTTGCAGCAAAGAAACTTAACTAATAAAACTGCTGCAGTAAACAAATGAAACTATTACAACCAACGAAAAACACAGTTGCAGCAAAGAAACTTACTGCCTGCTGCAGAAAACTAATAAAACTGCTGCAGCAAACAAATGAAAAAATGATGCACGTGCACAGAACTTGACGAGAAGGACTAGGTCCGGTCTGGTAAGCTGAAGCGTGCACGAGGAGCGTTTTTTAGTCATGTCCAGTAAGGGGCCCCCCCTTCCTGGGCCAAGGGTTACAGTATGAGGTCGGGTTATGATTTTCAGCCAGAAAACAAGGGTGGGTTGAGTGACCTGAAGCTGAGAGGAAGAGGAACAATTATTAAAAACTGCCACTCTAAAACCCCT
>JAOBRF010261643.1:0-11976 GCA_027575005.1 Sphenopus marsupialis | reverse complement strand
TTAAAAAAAATTAGATCTTGGAAAAAAAAACCTTTTGATCTTGGAAAACTTGTGTCAATACTTTTTACTAATATTGGTATCTGATCGTCTTCCATAGTGAAAAAAGCTTGTAAACATACCGCATAAACTGGCTAACCTAGGAAACACTGTTGCAGAAACATTGTTTCTTGTTATGTTTCCCGTGCGGCTAAACTGGGAAACATTTGATTCCGCATCAATGTTTTTTAATTTACCCAAGCCTTAACAACGACAAACCTTTTTATGTAAGCTTACGTGTGTACTGCGTTTGCCTTAAAGGCTACCAATTCCTTCGGAATCGAAAGTTCGAATCGAAATTAGTGCTGTAATTGCGAACAAACGAAAATTCGGCTCCCAACGATATACCGTTTTTATTTGTTTCGAAGCCCTAACTGGCATAACTCTTGGGAAAACTGCCTTCAACTCTCTAGCTTAAATCTTTTTTTCTTGTTAACTATATAAATTTTGAAAACAAAAATCCATATACAAAAAATAAGAAACGGATGATTCTTGCAGTTTTAAATGAGTAAAACTCTTTTCCTTTAAAACTTTTTGCACAATATCGGCGCTGCATGCATGCCTACAACCAAATTATAAAGTAGTCAAGATCGAACTACATTTTAAATGTAAGTTTGTACTATAAAATTCTATAATCTGAATACAAAAAGGTCTTACAAACAAAATAAAAACAAGAAAAACATGTCCCGAATCTGATCCGTTAAAAGAGTTATAAATTTATTATAAAAAAGGTATTATTTCTTAGTTCATATGAACTGAAAACTCATTATATGAACTCAAATTTTGGCATTGAAATAGACCATTTCCGAATTACGCTCCATTGCTCACAAACAAAAACATCAAATCGAGGCTAAGTGCTCAAAATACAGCAAACGTATGAAAAGTGAGCACCTAGCCTCGACTTGAAGTCTTTGTTTGTGAGCAGTGGAGTGTAATTCGGAAATGGCTTATTAATATTCATCACTTTGTTTTGGTTTTGATACTATAAAAAACAAAACTTGTTTTGACTATTTCCGCACAATAATTGCTCCACTGAAAGAAATTAGGGCATTTGATTCCCACAAAATTGTAAAGATGAGACAAATATACATACAACTGATTTTAGTCGCGGGTTTTGATGATCTTCTCAATGCGTTCATTAAACTCCACCACACAATTTTCAATCGTTGAGGAACTTGCTTCATCTCTTTTTCTCTTGTCGACGTGTTCAAACAACTTAGTAACGACTTCAGTAACAAAACTTTCCAGTTCCTTCTCACAATGTACCTGTTGAATGTAAACAAACAGTCGTCTTTAAATACAGTTTTTCTGCCCAATAGAAAACAACTGTTTCAAAAATATAAAAAAGCAAACCAGATTTACTTGGTAATGAGCAAAGAGACTCGTATTCTTTAATGATTTAAATTACCCGCTGTAATAATCGGTTCTTTTTTCATCTTAATGGATTTTGTTTATTTTTATGCACGCTACCAGATATATAACTCTTTACAGTTTTATCTTTTCACTTTTTTACCTGTTGTGTTTAAGACAGTAGTCACACTGTCGAGAGCTTGTAGTTTTTAAAAGGCACGTTTATATTTTACCAGAGAACAGCTATTTTAATTTTACTACATTTTTTATATGTGAACATATCAATATTTCCATCGATATTCGTGTTGGTATATAGTAAAATGCACAATCTTTTTACACATGAGCATGTCTATATTAATAAACTAATAAAGAAAACCCGGATTTGAGGTGAAACTTACAGCGATGTTACAGGATAAGAATCGGGACAGCTTCCTCACCAATGACGCTCGGAGCTCGCTCCTAGGAAGACGATCACAATAATCTTTGATTCTTTTCACAATCTCGTCTTTACTCGTTTGCTTAGCACACTGTGTGAATAGTTCCTTCAAGTTTTCCTCTCTTACAGTCGATAGCAAGATCTGCCTAACTTCTCCAGGAACATCTTTCAAATCTTTCCTTAAACCGTTGATTTTACTGCGGCCCTACAAAAAAGGAAGCTTCTTTAACCCAATTTAATTAAAAGCTCTGAATGCTGATACATATTTTAAAGTTCAATTAAATAACAAAAGCACTATTGCAATGGGAAAAACACTGACATTTAATCGCAGATGATCACAATTGCTCGTGCAGAATCATGTATAATTATATGTGAACTGTTCATTCCTGTGATTATTATGTGAACAGAATATCACTACACGGAACAAAAATTCTCCATCAATAGCTTCCATGTTAGATGACTACATGCTGTGCTACATTTGCATTACCGCTGACTCAGTTTTAACCGATAGCTGTGTGTGATTTTCTGCGATCATCTGTGATTACCTTAAACTGAGTTACCACTATTTACAAGATATAGAATTCAAGGACTTTTCCAGGACTTTGCAGGACCTTTTCGAGCAAATCCTGGAAAACACGAGAAGTTAGCTAAACATGAAAGTGAAAAACAATGAAAAACCAACCAACAACAGATTGCTTTAGAAGATTAGTTTCTGGACCAAAATCAAGCCTCCAGGAGTCACGGTTTTCGTTTTAAAACGCTTTCACAACAAAGATATTTTAACAAACAGTTTATTTTTATTATTTTGAAAGTTAAGAAATAAATTTTTTGCCCATTCCAGGATTTTCAAGGACCACGACCCAAACTCAAGGACTTTCCAGGGCCTGGAATTTTTTTCCCAATTCCAGGACTTTCAAGGACTTTTAAGGACCGTGGCAACCCTGGTTATATGACAACCAAACTTTACATTAAAAAAGTGCGATATAGGTCGAACATAAAGTAATGAGACCAGTTAAAGAATAAATACACTCGTCCGAAAAAACTGGTATACTACTAACAACAGATACGACCTTAAGATCGAGGATTTTCGTCTTTTTCCGTCAACTGCAAATTCCAAGAGGTCATGTGACCCGGATATGCCGTCTTGTTTGCCATTCACGGTTCAAGTTTTGGACGTCATTTATTGCAATGTTTGTTTTGCATATAAGGTCAGCTTTTACTATATATTAATAACTTTTTGCTGGTTGATGGGAATTCTTATTTTAAGAAAGGTTTTTCGCAAGCAGAGTATACGTAGGTATTGTCGGAATGAATAAAAAATAAACATGGCGCTCACATTCGGTATTTTTGTCAAACCTATTGTTTCAAACAAATCTTAAGTTTTGAATTGATTAATTGTATGTTATAAGTTAACTATCTCCTGTTTTAATTTTTCCAATCGGTAGTACAATGCAGTAGTCTTACACTGAAACTGAAAGTAATTAAATAAAAGAAAAAAAAAGCTATTAGCAAAAATATATCTTTTTGACAAAAAAACATAATGATAAAGACCCTAAAGCATAAAAAGAAGCAAATGGACCCGAACCCGATTGTGGAATTTCAATTAGCTTAGGTATCTTACTGATGAGCAGCAACTGTTTTCCATTCATTTTGGCAGCATTTAGTCTATGTCTGTTCTGATTCCAGTCGTGTTAAAGCAATACATTTTTCATGTTTTAGATTTCTCCTTTATGATGACCAACGCTACAGAACGATCCAGCCTTTGCTAAAGGAGTTGCTGCACAAAAACCCGTCAATCTTTTATTTAAAAATACCAAATAAAGGCATAAATAAAACGTCAAACCGCACTTTGCCGTTTGCCGTAAGTAGGACAAACTTGACAAACCTCGATCTCAAGGTCTCTAATAGCAAAAATGACCCCTAACCATTTCTTTAAGTTGATTCCATACTTCAGACTTGACATCAATGAAATTCAGTGCATCAACGTCTTGAATTTTAGATTCAGATAGCCAAGTTTCGCCGAAATGTCCAAGCATTCCTCCAAGTTTGCCTAATTCTTCATCCAACTCTTTTGAGATGAACTTGATAGTTGTCTCCAACAGCTCCTCGTTAAAGTCAATCACTTCTCTCTTCTTATTTTTGAATCTTCCATTTCGAGACGGTTGCACCAAAGCTTTAAGTGTCGAATGATGGAGCTACAAAGGATGTAAGAAAAACATACAGTTAATTACCTCTGATAAAACCAAATATTTACCAAACAAAGAACAATTTTAGATCTATAATTTACCTTTTGTGGCATCAAGCACTCTCGTGGGATTAGTAGGCCTTGTCATTTGTTTAATGTCTTTTATACAAGCCAAGGAAAATAATTGAAACACTTCCAAAAGTGCCTTCTGGCTTTTAAATTGTAATGCTCTATCAAATTCCACCTTTTTCTTTAAACAAAACCAAACATAAATCACAAAAATTTAAAAAGAAATTAAGTGATATATTTAAAGGAACCTTCAGTTTCCAAGTAAACATCATACTATAGGTTATCAGAGACCCCAATCTACACTTTTCATGCACTAGTTTAATCAGACGACCGTGCAAACAATAATTTTTCATTATTCCTTGAAATTATTTCTAGTCAGTACCGCCGTTGTGTACCCTTATTTGCAACTTTAGCATTAAATGAGACAAAATCTTTTCGTCACAGAATCACAAAGAAAACAAAACAACAGCCAGTATGCAGAATACGCCCCCAGGGCAATTATTTTTGGGGATGGGGGTGGTTATTACTTATAGGGTTGGGGTTAGGTCTTCCCAAAAAATTGCCTTGGTGCACGTACACAATATCCTTACTTTAGCATTATCATACAGCTTAAAAACCTGGCTCATTCTCAAAATAACACATAAAATCACACATTTTTTGTGGATTCGCATAGGTAATCGTATGGTGTTGAGTGCAATTAGCGATTTATCCAACACGAGAAAATATTCCAAATCTAACTTCAAGCGTTATTCTTCTTTTGAAAAGAGCTTTAACGTATCTTAATAAGTCAAAAAAGCAAAGATTTGATCGTAGTGCCACTTCAAATGAAAGTGTGAGTGCATGCAAACCAACACAAGCTTTTAGCCAGAGAAAATCAAAATCACAAAAACCGGAACATTTTCTCTCTGCCTTCATAGCCAGCTGAAAACCGAGGCAAACGTTTGGGAGAATTCGAGAGCAGATCAAATCACCTGCTCAAGGTTTGACTAATCAATACGTACGTACTATCCAAATTATTTTACAAGTTAAATTCTACTTTGCTCAACCTTGTTCTGTAACTCCACATAATTGTGCGTTGATGTAAGAAATGAAGCACGTCAACTGTGTTTGCACAGGCTAATGCAAATCGAGGTGCGCTTGGGAGAAATGAAAAGCAGATAGTACAAACAAGAGACTGAAGGTCAAGTGTTTGTGCCAGCTAGAGGTTTTTTCCAAGCGCACCGAGGTTTGCATTAGCCCATGCATGCAAACACAGTTGGTGTGTTTCATTTCTTTTATAAAACCATAATTTTAAGCTACAATTTAAGAACAAACCAGACAAGTTGGCCGAAATAGCGATTGTATGCATATATAAATTTTCCACACACAGCGCAATTGCCAATCAGATCGGGTGTTATAAAGACACGATTCAAAGCAACTAATATTTGAAATGAACAATGCGCATTTTCTAGTGAAGGTGAAATCTTTTGCAACTTTATTTTGTTTAAAAATGTCTTTTTTCTAAAACCATGCAGATCCATAGGAATTATCGAAGTTTGGTTGCTAAAAGCAAAATTAGGAAACGTCTCAGTAATTTGGAATTAATTTAATTTGTGATTTCCGTTTTTATCGGCGTCTTTAAAAGATCTCGGCTCTGGCTTTGAAGACTTTTTCATTGAAAGATCAGAATGTCAACCGTCCAACAACTAAAGTGAAGACGATGAACCTTAAGCAGTGCTGAACTTCAATATTTTTCTGAGATTCTCAACCTCTTCAGGTTTGTGTTGAACGTTCTGTTTTAATACAGGAATGTGAATGCAACTCGAAAAAAGGGTAAGCAACTCTGCTCAACACAAATGACAATACTGGAAAAAATAAGCTCAGGGAATTAAAATTAAGTAATACATTTTGGGAACCAAATCGACTGTTTCTGTCACCTCCAAAGTTTTAAATAAGAGCTCCTACCTTTTCATATTTCTCATAGAGATCAATCAGTTTTTTTATTTCGAAATCGGCATTGATATCATCCCCTGATTCCCTTCTCAAGTTACCAACTGCGATTTGGAATTTCTCTGACAAAGGTTGTGTTTGACATTCCAATTTCTTCTTTACTTCCTGAACAAACGTTTCATCATTGAGGACCTTTACACCAGCCATAAAAGCAAAAACTATGATATCAGTATTTTTCATTTTGGGTGAGGATGTTGTTGTTTTACCCATTATTTATTTGTGAATTACTACCATCCGAGTACTAAAAAAATAAGTTGTTGTTGTTGTGCCTGTAGTTATCCGGGTTTGTTTAAATTTTACTTCAACAGGGTAACCCCCTTAAATCCTGGGGCTGAAAACCCCTGGTTACCCCATTATACATCTGAACTTAGAGTACAACATTGTTAAAAAGACAACAGTCTATAAACTTGAAATAATATTAAAATTGAAGTTCCAACTATACGACTAAAACGGTCAAGACTTGAATACAAAATCTTTTAGAAAATAGATATTATAAAATGTACATCTCATTGGCTTAGGCCCATTTTCAAATTAACAATTATAATAAGAGCTCGCATTTTCTATTGGCTGATAGAATGATGAAGGCGAAGCCCGAGTGAGTATTCTAATTGTTTTAGTAGAAATCTCTGGAGAATAAACAAAAGAATAATAATAAGAAAATATTTTCTTTTCTAAAAGTACCATAAATTATCTGTTGATGTGTATTTCCATAAGAATTTATTGCATATTGAATAATGTTTAGAAGCAGACCATGATCAAAGAAAGAATTTTGTGAGTTATTTCTCTAAGGGTCTGTATATATGAGACTTGGTCATTTTTTGTAATTGTTTATACATGGTTGAATTTATCCCAGGTTGAAACTCATCCCGGTTTCACGCACTGGGATGGGATTACAACCCGCGATGGAGATCCATGTAAATCTGTTCTCTTAGGATAAAAGCTTCCTGTAATGGATATGAAACATTGATGAACCGCTACCCTTTTGAGTAGCTGCACAGGCACTTTGTGCATATGTTCATAGCAAAGCATGTTTGTGGTTACCCGACGTGAACCTTGGTCTTTCAAATAGAGAAGAGTCATCCGATCATCCTGAGTTTCTTTTCTGCAAGACAGAAATCTGGTCTAAACGATCTAGGTTTGGGGGCTAGTTGAGGCCGTAATCTGTAAACTAATTTCATAAAATTTTCTTTTGACAGCCGTAAATTACGTTTCTATTCGCTTTTATCCATCTCGCAATTAAACGATCTATCCCACCACAACGATGTCCTTCTCAACTCTTGCGTCTTCTGCGAACAGCTCAAAACCAAAGCCGTCTCTGTCAGTGGTATGTTCTTTTTCGTGATGAGAGCCCTTAACAATGACTGTCGCTGCAAACATTGATTAAAACCTAAAACAGAAGTACCAACTGCAGTTGCAGTAACACTGTCACCAAAAACAACGAAATTTCAATTGCACCAGCTGCACGAACTGCTTATGCGCCATTGTGTTGGAATGATGCAGACAAAAAATCCGAAGGCATGGGCGGGATGAAGCTCATCCCACTTGAGAGATGAGTCGAGAACATTTTCATTCCGGCTCAGATCTACATGTTTTTCGTCCCAGGACGACTTTGATCCCAGGACAAAACTCATCCCGCCTCTCCTGTAAACAGACCCTAAGGCATGGTAAGATGTTTATTTTGTAAAAATACAGAGGTTCTATGTCGTAGAGGCGAAGCCCAAAGTGCAAAAATAACAGCCAAACAGTCCATCAAGACTCGACTCAACTCGTGGTGCCTCCGATCATGTGACTGAGATCTTGCGACGACCACTGTAGGACTCAATCGAAGCGCGATCGAATACTTTGTGCAGCTAAAGATTCAAGCCATGTGACGATTCTAAACATTTATCAAGAGTCATTTCTTGTTTTGGCTCTCTTGAAAATGATTATTCACTCCCGAAGGGAAATTTTGGCTCTCCTGAAGAAATTATTTGCTCCTCAAAGAAGAAATGACTCTTGTCATGGATATTTTTAGGCACCAAACCATGATCAGGCCGAATTACTGGTAAGCGTTTTGGCAAAAAATAAAGACTGTTTGCTTACAGTAATGAGACAAATTTTAGTTTTCACAACACTTCACTTGTTTACATTGCGAATAAAATCACGGCGCGACGCCTGCTAATTATTAACTTCGCTGTTTTCAGTGGAATATAATTCAAAATCAAACTTATTTTTAGCACTTGCACTACTTGTACACGAATCACGATTTTTGCATGATCTTTTATTCAAATACATGTAAAATAATCAAATGTAATTCTGCTTGTTCTTTATTTTAATGGTCATTCTGTCACAAAAATAAGAAATTGTTAATCTTATGAAAACAATTGTTGTTTACGTTTGTGTAAAGCAAGAACACTGGTGTACAATAATTTTTATAGTTTCAATGACAAAGTTCCACAATGCACCAATGTGTTGAACTAGGATCCAGTTCAATATCTTGGACTACAATTTAGAAACTTGTCACCCACCACAAATCATCACATGACTGGATTGTTTCTGCCAAAAAGCATGCACATTTGTGATAGGTCATAGTTAAAAAAAATTGTCCAATATATCGTTGATAAAAAATTTCTAACAATATTTTCTCATCTTATTGTATTTTCAATCCCCTTATGAGTTTCTGAAGTTAGTGAACAAAAAAACACATGTATCACTGAGTATGAAATTACATTAGTTTAATCTGTTGTGCAACCTGTGGTATAAAGCTGTAGCCACATGCGCATATTATAATTATGCGCCTATTTTTTTCATTCTGCGGGTCCGCTGCAGGAATTTTTTTTCTAAATCTTTCGACCTCCCCCCCCCCCCCCCTCCACCTACTCAAAAATCAAATGGTATGCCCCTTAGCAGATAACATACTCTTAACTCAAATTCGTCTGCACAAAAAGTTTCATTTAAAAAACCGGTCTCCAAAGTGTTATTCAAAAGTTATGTTTTTTTTGTTTCTAAGAGAAGCATCGGATACCTGAGAGTGGAGCTTGTTTGTCATCCACGTTCCAAATTGTCGCAGTTCCTTGATGAATCTTTATAATAGCGATCGAGAAAAACATAACATCAGTAAGCCTGGGAATATATTGCACTAGATAAGCAGAGAAACGAGGCAAGAAGAGACGAGAAGAAATATTTCTTGCTTGTTTACAGGATGGAGGTAGCGAAGGCATAAAATTATAAGGCATTGTGAAACATGATAAAATAAAAACGGACCGAAACTCCTGAGAATTGCTACGTGTGTTCTTCTCTATTCTTTACTATGCAATCACTGCTCGAAGTAGTTGCAATTAACCAATCATACACAGACCATAGCAAAGACAAGATGGGACTTAGATTTTTTCGATGTAGAAACGAAATTCACATAACATACCTTAACCCTACAAATAAAAGACAAAATTGGAAAACGTATGTTTTTTATTTTGGTAGCTTGAAAGTGCAAATTTTGCAGTTTTTGCAGAGCTTCGCTAAAATTTGCAATTTTTGCAATTGTATGCATTTCTGGACATAAATGAATGTCTTCCCTAACAGACTTTCCAAGTGCTGACACTGCTTAGCCGGGTTGTTGCATAATGAGATCTTCAATGGGATCCATCAGATCTTTCTTCAATAGCTGGTTTTTGATATATTTTCGTGCGAGAGACTGGTAGTACATTTATCACCATACTAGGATCAAAAAACAGGCAGGCTTGCTGGCGTGCACATGACTGAGAATTGCAACATTAATCCCAGCGCCTGCAAAATGTTGTATGGTTTCCCTATTCTGTGGAGTATAGCAAGTTCTATTTGGGTTCTGCATTTCACCAGCTGCACGATCATTCACTGATTCGAACATTGCTTTCGTCAATGACTCCTGTACTTTTTGCATCTGATTTAAAGTCGCGCAAGAAACAAACTCTTCATATTCCTCGGTGGAGGTTCCTGCACGCAGCAGCACTTTGGCTTGATCGGGTTTTACATTTGCCTTGAAGCTTTTAGTCTTAGACCTCGTCATTTTGATAGAAACGATTTAAATTTCCTTAAGACTAAATTCATTGTAATGTGTACCATGTGACAAACTAAACAAACAAACAAAGCTACGTTTTAAAATGTGTAAAGGTGTTTCTTTTTGACACAAATGAGAAAGGTGGCATGATTGGTGCAGTTCTTTCGCAACAATGTTCCAGGTTCAACCCCAGCTCAGCCGAGTGTTGAACATTTGTGTGACCTTTTCAACAAAATTGACCCCACTTTTTATCCCCCTGATACACACAGACACAGACCTGAACATAGACATATTAATAGACTGAGACAATGAGAACCAGCGTCTGCTGGGAGCTAACTTGTGATGGATTTCTGATCCGTCCAGGGGGAATCAATGACTCTCGTCTGCTTAAAACTACAGAAATCAGAGATAAGCACCAGCTCCAATGGGACACCCAGGCTCGTAAAATGATTTTGCTTAGTTTATAATAGAAGTAAATCAATTAATTTAAACGTAATCTAGATCTAATTTAAGAATTCACTAAGCTGCTAAACCTTTCGACAAGTTTCTGTTTAGACAAGGAAACAGTCTCTTCCAAATGTTTCTCCAACGCGGGAATGCCAGTTTCTTCTTTCTCAACAAAAACGGTTCCTCCCAGCCCCTCATGAATTCTAAGACACTCTGATGCACTAACAGGGTAGACAGTCGGTACATCTCCTTCTGGACACAGCTTTCTGCGCTGCAAAAAGGTCATTCAAACAGATTAACAAAAGGTGGCAAGATGCACATTTATAGCAAGTAAGTCTTCAAGAAAAACTGGCCTTAAGATTGTACACATGTTCTTTACAATCTACATATGTAAAAATTCTTGTTTTACGTTGTCAGGAAATCGAGTCGGAGATTTCTTTGATTTTCTGCTACTATTTAAACAGTAATGAGGTTTAGACTACAAAATATTTTTTGGTTAAGATAGTGAAGTCGTAATAAATATTGAAATCATCAACTGACTTTGTCCCGGTCCCGACGTATGTAGAAAGGGTAATCAAAACATTTTTTTATAGTCAAAATGCGCAGAAACCACAAGAGTTGATTCGTTGTCAGCTCAAGATGAAGCAGTGGTGGAATACAAGAGTATTGTCATAGTTCTTCCCTTTTTCTTTTTGCCATATTTTTCTGATGTTTCAGTTTCGAAATTTTGCGGTTTTACTCAAATACAACACTTTTTATACAGAGATGAAATCGAGAAGTCAAAATTAGAATACTAGCCGGAGACACTATTGTGTAAATGGCACCGTGGCAAGCATACAGCAGGGTTTGTACACTGCTGGTAAAAGTAAAGTTCAAAACTTTTCCTGGGCTTCAAGGCCCTACAAACCAGACAAAACCAGAGAAAATTGGAAATACGAATTGAAACAGTATCTCATTTAGCCAAGGAGCACTGCTAGAAAAAATAAAATGTTTGATGATCTTTTTGCCTTAATTTCATCCTTAAGAAAGTTCCAACTGTTAGAAAAAAAAATGTTTTAAAGTTGCTAACTTTTTATTCACTGCTCATTAAAAGCATATTTTCGTGGACTTCCCAGGCTTGAAATTAATTATTTTCCAGGTTTTCAGAAATGGAATTTAAATTTTTCCCTTTCCAGGACTTAAAGGAACCGTATGAACCCTAAAGGTGCTGTTACACTATGCAATTTTCCCAGCAACTTGAAATATACTTTGGCCGGGGTAAGCTGGGGAGAACTATTTGGTGCGAGGTTCAAGATGGCGTTCGATATAAATAAGCTCTGCACATGCGCTATTACATAAAGTTTCTCAAAAATTGCGAGGAAAGTTGCTGAGGGGTGACACTTGTTCACACGCTTCAAAAGGACGTCAATTAATATTCATATTATCAAGTCTGTAATTTTGTTATGTATGATA
>JAOBRF010260532.1:0-11995 GCA_027575005.1 Sphenopus marsupialis | reverse complement strand
GAACTCCAAACTCAAGACTTTCACGTTCTATTTCTGAAGACGACGGTAAGAAGTTGGACAGCTCGATGCATTCCAACTTGCAATTATTGTGTTCAGTAGTTAAGTTCATTGTTTTTTTGCCGTTGTTGTCTGCGTCGCCGTTCTCGTTGCTTAAACTCCCTAATGACTCCCCCTGGACGGGACACTAATCCATCGCAGGTTAGCTCCAAGCAGAAGCTCGTACTCATTTTACCGACCTCGGTAGGATGGAAAGCTGAGTTAACTTTGGCGGAAAAGAAGGTCACTCAATGTTCAACACTTGGCTGAGCTGGGATTTGAACCCGGGACTTTGTGGTAGGGAGGCCGAAATCTTATCACTGCGCCAACTTCGCCGCCTTAAAGCTTTTTACAGCAAGACACATGCAAATTAGTTTCATTCGGAGTCCTACCGCAGTTGCTGCATGTCTTCCAACACAACAGTTCCATTGCCTTTCTATTATTTCTGCACTCTCCTCTCTTTGCCCATTCGACACAGGAATCTGTTCTTTGGTCTTCACACTTCGCTGAAAAAGTCATAAAGAGAGAAATTAAAGTTAACATTTACCCCCACCCCTTCACCAAATTTCCTACAATCTTTCTATTTAACCATATGCAGCCCCCCCCAACACACACACACACACACACACACACAACTGCCATATGTAGAAGAATAACCCCTCCCTTCTCTCCCTCCCTCCCCGCGACTTGAAGTTGTGCTCCGAGGTCCCTGGCTATGTTGATATTTCAAATTATCTACCCCCCTTAGACTGATTTTAATTTGTACTGTGTTGTGCTCCGAGGTCCCTGGCTATGCTGATATTTCAAATTATCTAGCCCCTTAGACTGATTTTAATTTGTACTGTGTTGTGCTCCGAGGTCCCTGGCTATGCTGATATTTCAAATTATCTGCCCCCTTAGACTGATTTTAATTTGTACTGTGTTGTGACGTTGATCAAGTTGAGGCCTTTAGCTTTACCGCATCTTTTCCCACTACCCCGGGTCCTTTACCGGCGCTCAATCCACACCAAACTTTGTAATATTTCAATTGCTAACATCAATTACTTTTGCTTGTTTGCAAGATTTTCTCTATAAAACCATGAAATTTGCTAGTAGCTTACAAATTATGAACCAAATCCAAAATATGCAAGTTAGTACGATTGTTATTTGCATATCTCATCAAATCCAAACAAAAATTATTTTCAGCAAGCAGTTGCTGACAACAGTCCTTTCAAAGACATACTGTTACTCTGTCAAAATATCAAATATTTAAGAACTGTTCCTAAGTCATGTGACCGGTGCAAAATCGCTATTGGCAGGTTGCCGGATTAACATCGTTTTTCATTAAGTTGGTCTTACCACAACCAGTACAACTTCGGCGACAATTCTTTGTCATGAATTTAGGGTTCCTCTGGCACTCTCCATTTTTTGCCCAGGAGATGCAATTGTTCTTCTTGTTCACACACGTGCCTGCAGCTAGAAGTATTGCCGTTCAGTTAATAAACAATTATTGAACCAGATAATTACAAAATATTGTGATTTGTCAGTAGCATCTCCCAGCATGCCTCGCGCACAACACGCTAGCTATGAATGGAATGAAATAATAACCTGTGTACAGAGTCTTGCCAGATTTCTTCTACAAACTCTAAAACAACAGCGGCACTACCCGGTACGAAGTAGTTGTACCTTTAAAGCCCCATGCGAACGGACGCAACCTTGTTGGGTCCAACATATTGTGTCCATTTAGATGACATGTTGGCTCTTGCTGTGACTTGTTGGGTAGTGTTGCGTATAGTTTGAAACCGGTCAAACTTTGGCGCAACATGTCCCGACATTTCTATTGTTCTGTAATAATAATAATAACCCGTGAAGCGTAGCGGCAACACATGTTAAGCCCGTTTGCATGGAATTTACAACAATGTTAGCCTCGTGTACATGTCTATACACGCGCATGCGCATTGCATCTTTTCTGTACCAGAATGCAACACTCATCCAAATGCTCGTTGGATTAGCAGCGAAGCTAATAATTTCAAAATCAGAACGACAGTTTTAAGTCTTGAGGTTTTATTTTCAAACATGTTTCGGCGTAACTTACGCCATCATCAGTGTGTATAAACGTACAATAATTTTAGTTGGTTTAAATAGCTTGTAATCACGTGCAAATGTGTAGTATATAAGGAAAAACAAAAACTATAAAGATAAAGAGAGTTTGGCATGCGTGACCTGACTGTTGATTAAGTACAGGGTTTACTGACTAATCCGACCTTATATGTTTTAGGAATACAGCATACAAGACTCGTTCAGCTTTGTTAAGGAAATTCAATCTATACGAGCAAGCAATCGATTCATGGCATCTTTTGATGTCGTTAGCCTGTTTACCAACATACCATTAAGAGAAAGTATTGAACTTGCGGTAGGATACATAAAAGAGGGTAACCCTGATCTTAAGATCACGACCGAGGAGCTTAAACAGTTGTTCGAACTAGCTACCACGGGTACCCACTTTATGTTTCGTGGTTTTTTCTATGAACAAACGGATGGTGTAGCCATGGGGTCTCCCCTTGCCCCCGTGTTGGCTAATTTGTTTATGGGACACCATAAACGAATCTGGCTCAACAAATACAAAGGTCCTTCTTTATTATTCTACCGTAGGTACGTTGACGATACATTTTGTCTTTTCAAAAACGAAAAATACGCCATACAATTCTTCAACTATATTAACAAACAACATCACAAAATTGAATTTACCATGGAAACTGAAAAAAGATATTAACGGTTTGCATTTCCTTGACATATATGTCAATAACTCTAACCGGATCAAAGGTCATTATCCATTTTCCGAAATTGCAAGTTGCTGTGAGATGTCAGACGAATACAATTTTTCTCGCAACTCGCAATGATCTTGTACGTTGCCTGCGATAAAACGAGATACATCCGCCATTAGTCCAGCGCGCGCATTGTCATGTCTAAGATTAATTGGCTCTTTACCTTGATCGCGACATTAACATTGCGAAGCAGGTTGCCCAGTAGATGTTACACGCTGCAACTGGCTTCGCAACGTTGCGAAAAGTAGAAGATTGTTCAACTTTTTCCGCAACTTGCAACTTTCCGTTGCCAGTTGCACAGAGAGATGTTACACGCGAAATTTTGTCAGTAACTTGCAACGCAGTGGCGTTGCGTTGCAAGTTGCTGAAAAAGTTGCCTCGTGTAACAGGGCCTTAAGAAGACGTAACTTGTTTTTATTTCTAGTGTTATAATTAACATGACTAGACCTACGCGCGTCGTCTCTGGCTCTTCACCTTGACTGCGAAAATAGTGTTGCGAGGCTGGTTGTTCAGTACATGTTACATGCTGCAACTGGCTTCGTAACGATGCGAAAAGTAGAAAACTGTTCAAGTTTTTCCGCAACTTGCAATGTTGGTCAGAGTGATGTTGCACGCGCAGTTGTGTCAGCAACTTGCAACGCAGAGGCATTGCGTTGCAAGTTGCTGAAAAAGTTGCTTCGTGTAACAGGGCCTTAAGGTATCAATGTGAAGATGTTTAAAAATACCTGTTCATCAATAAGGAGTAACAGAAAAACTGACCAGAAAAAATTCATGCATTTATAGCAAAGGTTAAATTATTTTAAAAGAAATCATTCCTACCTAAACATGTAGCCGAGATATTTCACATAGTAAATTTTAAGCTTACAGAACACAATTAGGTATGTTTCGCGCGAATCGAATTTTTGCGCTGTTTGCTCAAGAACCGTCGACAAGATTCCTTCAGTGCAGCATCCCATGGTTACTATGTAACTTTATCCGCCGTGCTAGCTTCCTGCAAGCGTGAAAAAAGAAATACCTGACCAGAAATCAGAACCTCTTCTTCTTCAAACCTATGCATGAAGTGTTTTACACCGGAAAACTGCTGCCTCCGAGCATAGAACAGAAATTCGCGTTATTTTTCAATATCCCTAGCTTCTATCTCAATGGGGTTGGACTGCATGGGCAATTTTCAAAAGAAGACATCAAGTTTCGGTTCCATTTGTGTCAAATGATGGTGGACCCTCCGTTGTACAAGCAAATTATCACAGCACGGCATTCGGGGCGTCAACCGTCATGATATCCACTGTACGCAGTGAAGTGCGTGTGTATATGTTAGGAAACAACGAACGTCAGTTTAATGAAGGCAACATCTTTCAGGACAGAATCCCCGATCGCATGATGGTGGTGTTGTTGCACCCCAATTCGTTCAATGGGTGGTTATCACCTGTACACGTTTCAAAGTTTGGGGTCAACAACATGAAACAGGTGATTCACGGTAAAGAATACCCCTATCTTGCCTTGGAACTCAGGCACAATACACGCGAGAAGACATGGCAAGGTACCATCGCTTTGTGCAGGCTGGAGGGTTTTCGGAAAAAGGAGAAGCGTGCATGTTAACACCGGGTATGTGGGGACAAGGCGACAACTGTACGAATTTCCTGTTTGACAACACTGCCAATGGAAAAGCAGATGGAGAATTGATGAATCCACGTCAAAAAGGCGACGTGGGATTGATATTTACGTTGGGAGCCGACGTGGCTCATGCCATTACAGTCGTGATATTAGGCGAGTTCGATCTTGGCTGCTGATCCCAACGGTGCTATCTTGTACGACATCTACAATTAGTAGTAGTCGTCATGGAATGGATCGCTGTGTCCAATCGTCAACTGGAAGACGTAGCCAGCAATGAACCTTCGTTAACACCGTACTTTGCCGGCGTCTTTGCAGCCAACACGTTACCGACACGACCCCGACGGGACCAACCTCAAGCTTACATCGTCAATACCGATCCCCACGATCGACCCGGACACCATTGGATTGCTTTATGGACGGACGGTCGCCTCTGTGAAAAGATGGACAGTTATGGGTTACCCATGAACGTTTACCAGAGTTCTCCTTTGGAAGCCTGTTTGTTCCGCTATTAGCCTGTCGTCGAGACCAATACCCAAATTTCATAGACTGTCAATAGTGCGACCTGTGGACAATATGCCTTAAAATATTTAATCGATAAGAGTCAAGGCAAGACGTTGCGCAAGTTTCTTAATCAATTTAGTCGCCACGATTATGTTCACAACGATGCATTGAATGCTCGTTGGATGAAATGTCAAATGTTTATCCGTGCTTTTCAGTAAAATAAAAAAAGATGAAGGAAATAAAAAGGTAAACTTAGAACTGTTTCTTTGTCATTGTGGTCTTTGTGATTAATGGGGTAAGACGAAGAAGAAGGAAAAAGAGTCGAGAGTCGTATATTTCCGCACCCATTCTAGTATTTTGATCGCGAGTCCTTCCGGATCGGGCAAAACCCATTTTGTGACTCGTTTACTTCAACATTCCCATGCTTACTTCAAAAACGTGCCGGCCAACTTTCATTATATTATTGCTATGGCGCCTGGCGAGAACGATTCCGCTCCCTTCAAAAACAGAACGTCCGTTTTCATAAAGTAATTCTTACTAAAGACCATTTGGAAAAATGGTTCAGGCCGACAGGGGGTGGGATCTTAGTCTTGGATAATTTGATGGAGAAGAGAGGCAATGATAAGAGGGTCTTGGATCTTTTAACTAAAGATTC
This sequence comes from Sphenopus marsupialis, assembly GCA_027575005.1. Taxonomy (NCBI): domain Eukaryota; kingdom Metazoa; phylum Cnidaria; class Anthozoa; order Zoantharia; family Sphenopidae; genus Sphenopus; species Sphenopus marsupialis. Next base: position 6,388 of record JAOBRF010260532.1, on the reverse strand, counting down.
CCATCAACGGAATATCACGGTCCTGTATTTGTGTCAAGATTTGTTTCCTCCGGGCAAGTATGCCAAAAGCATCCCTCGCAATGCCTACTACATCATCGTCTTCAAGAACCCGCGCGATCAGACAGGAATACGGTCCCTGATGCTACAAATGTTTCCTAAAAATTGGCGTGATGCTCTCGACGTTTGTAATAAGGCCACGTCACGACCTTTGGGGTATTTGATGATTGATCTGCACCCTGCGTCAGACGACACGTACCGCGTGTGGACGAATCTACTACACGACGAAGGACCCGTACGTTTCGACGTCGCCAACAACAACGACGACGAAGCTAAAGGAATATGGGTCCTTCCAAATTACAGTCATTTGTCCAAGCGATGATGCCCACCTCCAGATTTCTCTGACTCGGACATGACCGATTCAAGGGTGGTTGAAGTCCCTCTTCCTTTACCAGGGGAATAAGCTGTGTTGGACTTACCGGACGAAGAGACATTCCAAGGTCTGGGAGAACCGCAAAAGTCCAAGACGCGTTGCTCCCTTTCCACCCTCTCGTCGAGTATTTCGGCCTCTAATTAAGTATTTCGACCTCCTCCCCCAAATCATCGAGTCACTCAAGAGTTTCCTTGCCCTGTTCCTCAGAAGGAGAAGGTCGTCGCCCAAATCAGCAAGAATTGAGACGTGTTTTACAAACGTTACGCGATGAACAAAACCAACGGTTAGAACGACGGTACGTTCAAGCGGTGATTCATACGAATACGATTACGACCGTCTACAAAGATGGACGTTCCCCGAGTGTACGTCGCACTTCGACTCGCACTTCGACTCGCACTTCGACTCTTGGAAACACGCCACTATCACCACCATCATCCACGGACCGCCACCAACCTCATATAAGAGTAAAAAAAAGGTCGTGCGACCATTCAACAAGGTATTCTTCGAGGACGAGATAGTTCTATTTAAGACGTCATCATCATCATCATCATCATCATCATCATCATCATCATCATCATAGAGACGATAGCCCCGTGTCTTTCCGTAGGCGTAATGGACAGTTACCAAAAGTATCATTATTATTGGTGGTGCCGTCGACGTCAATATTTACGTTTGAAACGGGAGAAACGGATCACCAATATGCTCTCGTTATTCTTAGTGACCGCAGGGGCTATTGTGGGACACTTGTTGACCAATGCTTTGACCGTGGCGCTGTTGTCGGTAGGAGTGACCGTGATCAAAGGCTACAACGACAATCGACGTTACGATAGCTTGATCGACCTGAGTCGCTTTTCTTATACGACCTATGCCAAATTTCTGTCAGAGTGGAAAGAAACTTATCCTCGAAACGAAAGAGAGAAACTCCAAGAACTAGGAGACGAACTCCTAACGACCCATCATCTCATCTTGGATCTGGCCCCTGCTCTCCCCGATGCTCTAAAATAGCAGTGTGTTCAACAACTCCCCAACATGAATGAAAGGATCGACGACTCCTATAAAAACAACACGACTTCCATCCCCATCAAACATTTGTTGGAAACGACATTAAAAACGACCAGTAATTCCTCTCTTGAAACTTCTACAATCAAACAGAAAAAAGAACCTCTAATCAATACAAGACATGATTTCCAGACAGATTGGTTTTGGTGCTGTCAAACAATGTTTTATTTACAAAATCAAAACCACGCGACATTGACGAACTAAATCAAAAGTAATCTCTTCATAGGGATTATTAACCCAAATGGCAATCTTCATGGACTGGTCCACACACCAAAATCCCTCCACTGGAAACCACTACAATCAAAGACAAAGAGGAACCCCTAACCAATAGAAGACATGATTTCCGGACAGATTGGTTTTTGGTGCTGTGAAACAATTTTTATTAACATTTTTCTTATTTACAAATGAAATCAAAATCAAGGTCTTGATAAAGGTTATTCGGCCAAATCGCTACAACGAATGAATGCCCCACGCACCAATGCGCCTTCACTGGAAACCACTACAATCAAATAGATAAAAAGGGAACCCCTAATCAATACAAGACATGATTTCCAGACAGATTGGTTTTTGGTGCTGTAACATTTTTATTTACAATTAAAAAATTTACAATTTTTACAAAATTAAAAGGACTTGGCATTCGTCTCCATCGTTCCTTCATAAATCTTACTTGATTGTTTGCCCTAAGCACCAATACCATTCTACTGGAAACCACTCGAATTACTACCAGTTTAACGTACAAAAACAATAAGAAAACCCTATACTTACTGTGCCGTGGAGCCGGCAGCGTGAAAGAGTTGCCAGTTGTTTATGGATAGTCTGGATCTCCGAGCGGGCAGCATTGTCCCGAGCCTCTGTCAACTCCATTTGTTACACACAACAAAAAATACCACGACCACGCACTAGGATGGAGGTGACAGAGAGAGCAGTTGTGTTCTTCTGCAGAGCGTTTTTAACTTGATCCAACAGTTTCCATTTTCAAAAACGTTGAAATTTAATTTTTCTCTCGCTTGATAGCTTAAGAAGAAAGCATGCGGTACTGATTGAACACGCGACGTTAACCTTTTCTCATTCCTCAAATCAGCGTGTGCTCTTTTTAGAGGGATACCCCCATCCCCCCTGAGGCCTTCTATTCCCAAAATAGATCCGATGATCTCATCGGTCCTCTTTTAGGTCGTGATAATCTCCTGATGGCTCTAGGCTCTCATTTGCTCGTTGAGGATCATATGAGAACCCATGACGTCATGGTTTCTACTCTATAAGTCCAAGCGCAGGCCATTTCAAATCAGTTGTAAACGTTTTCAAGATGGACGGTCGCAGCCCAACTTCTAGCAATGAGGATGAGACTTTGGAAAAATATCAGTGCCAGATGGAGCAAGACATTCATGGCAATCAATTCATGAATGAAGCCATAGATGAATTTGAAATGGATGAATCCCTTTGGGGTTTCATGACGTGTTGGGAAGCAAACCAACAGAAACCCATGGATGTCGATTCCATCTCAGAAGATGAATTCATGGACGTGGCTTCCATTTCAGAAGATATATACATGGATGTGGCTTCCATCTCACGAGATGAGTTCATGGATGATGATGAACCCCAATATGGTGCTGCTGCTGCTGTTCCTTTATTTGATTTCGAGTTGGCCCCCTTTGTTCATCGTGCCTTGACTCATAGGTGAGTAACTGAGCGGGTGTTTCGTGTACGTCTTCGTCAGCGTGATGGTGTGGTCGATTCACTCGTTATCATTTGTACGATGAATTAGCCTCGGCCCTTTGTCGAGCCTTTGATGCCTTATTGGAACATCAAGACATTCCGGATCAAGATCGCCTTTACTTCAGCATCGGAACCAATCGTCTTGAGCGTGCCTATGACGGCTGGGGCTTGACTGCTGGCGAATGGAGGAACAACACCGAACGGGTGGTCTGTGTGTTTGACAACTTAGCCAAGTTGTTGAGTTCGAAGGAAGAATTTAAGCTGGATGACAGTTCAAGGACGACCCCAAGCGGGAGGCAAAAAGCGAAAACAGTTTGTCCCTGGCAAGATGAGTAGGAACCGTCTCCATATTGATAAGAAGACCGTACTGACCATCCCTTCTGACGAGGACAACTTGTGTTGTGCCAAAGCTTTGGTGGTTGCGTCGAACCACTTTGCCTTACAGAGAGTTCTATGATCGGTACAATATACGAAGACGTACATCGACTCGCACTACTACTGAGGCCTTCCTTCTACATCAACAGGCCAACATTCCTGTCCTTTGCGGCGCCATTACCTAACTACACTCTGCAGGTTGTCGTGGATACCGATCGGTGTTATCAACGCTACGTGTATGAATCAGGACCGACTCGACTGGCCCTTTATTCCGAGAAGGGCCGCTACGATACCATCACTACCCTGCGAGGCTTTTTTTTGATCGGTCGTATTTCTGTGACTTGTGTCTGACGCCGTATAATGCAGAAGGACATCACGCTTGCCCTGTCAACAAGGACCATTGTCCGTGGTGTTTACGTAACAGATGTTCGGACTTTGTCGAGGCCCGTCGCGACAAACGCCAAGCCTCTATCTTCTGCGACAGGTGTCACCGATGCTACCATGCCGTCTGTCTATCATGTAAAGAGTTCGAAGACTTGCAGCTGCATCGATGTTCTCTTCAGACGAATCGTCAAATCCTGGCTAAGAAACAACGCTATCTGGAGAGCGCGCTGCTCATTATCAAAGGTTGCAACAAGCCCTATGAAACGGGACGTACCTCCTGCTCAAGCTGCTGCCACTGCCTCGATAGCTACAGCCGATCCGGCACCCTTACCTCCCAGGGACAACAACGACGACAACCATGATGAGGAGGAGGACGATGGCTTGATGGTGTTCTTCGACACCGAAACCATGCATCCAACGTTTCGACCAACTGGCGTAAACGGGTCACGAAAATCAACCTCTGTCCATCACCGTCCTTGCCTACAATTTTCAAGGGTACGATAGTTACCCTATTGTGACGGTCTATCATGAAGACAAGAGGGACTTCAAAAAGACCCGCAATAATGGAAATGTCTTGGAGTGAAAAGTAGATACCATCCGACTCATCGACTCCCTGTCCTTCTTCGCCATGCCTCTCTCGGCTTTTTCTAAGACCTTCAGTTAACCGAACTGAAAGAGGGTTATTTTCCCCATTTCTTCAACAAGCCCGAAAACAAGCAGTACGTTGGTCTGTGGTCACTGTGGTCCTCACACCGTGTCTATGCAACGACGGGAAGACTTTGAACGATGGTACGCTGTTCAGTTACGACAACCCAATTACGTGTTTGATTTCCAGCAGGAAGTAGAGGATTATTGTCGATCCGTTGTCAAGCTGTTGAAAGAGGGTTGTTTATGCTTCAAGCGGGACTTTGAAGCCATGACTCACTTCAACACTTTCTGCAAAATGACCATCGCTTCGGCCTGTAATTGGGACTTGCGTCGCAACCGGTTAGAGGAAAACACCATTGCGTCTGAACCGCTGACGGGCTGGCGCAGCCAGATGAACCGTTCTACCGTCGCCATGGACCACAACCAGGGGGAACACGCGATCCAGGTCGGTACCCACACCTACCACGGCGATGGCTACGATGCCACCACCCGTACCATCTCTGAGTTTCGTGGGTGCTACTGGCACGGGTGTCCCGAATGCCACCAACAACGGACAGAATCCCACCAACGGTTACTCGGGCGATGTTTGCCGAAGCCTACCTGGAGACGCAATAACGAAGTCGCCAGTTCCGAACCTGGAGCTACGCCGTCATTGAGATGTGGGAGTGCGCATGGCAACGTCGCAAGGCTGAGGACCCCGAATTGAAAGTGTTCGTGGATCGATTGAATTTACAACCGCCTCTCAACCCACCCTAAGCTTTCTTTGAAGGACGCATCAGTCCCGTTCGCCTCTACGCGCAAGCTACACCGGATCGACCCTTTGCCTATATGACTACATATCGGCTGTATCCCTTGGTCAACAAGAACAGTGTTTACCCCATTGACCATCCCGAATTCATCTGACATCCGGACACCACCGACCTTTCGTCCAACTTTGGCCTCGCTTGATGCACGATACTGCCTCTTGCGAAACTGTTCAATGCCGTTCTTCCTTACCGTTGCCACGACAAACTAACATTTCCCCTGCGCCTTCGTTGTGTCGAGGAACAGATCGATCTTCCCCTGCTAGAAAAGGACCGCGTCTGTTGTCACACGCCGGTGGTGCTCTGACTGGTACTTGGTATACATCCGAATTGGAGAAAGCTCAAGAAAGGGGTTACATCATCCAAGCCGTCCATGAGGTGTGGCACTTTTTTCAGAAACGTCGAGGTCTCTTACAGCCTTACGTTAACACCTTGCTCAAATTAAAGGAAGACGCTATTGGGTTTCCGGCGGATTGTGTGACCCTCGAACAGAAACAACATGTGGTGGATTACGTACGCAACGAGGGGATTCAACTGGACATCGAAAACATCGAAAAGAATCCAAGCAAGAGGGTGGTTGCCAAAATGATGCTGAATTCGATAAGGGGAAAGTTCGGCCAACGTACCGACAAGACCCAAGTCTGCGAATTTACCCGGGTTCAAGAGATGCACGAGTTCCTCGAAAGTGAACAGAACGACATCTGCTACGTCAGTCCCGTCACGGAGGAACAGGTGGAAGTACATTATAAGAAGCAAGACAACACCGATGACGTGTGGTCGAACCTCAACATCTTCGTTGCCTGCTTCACGACCTGTTGGGTTCGCCTGCGGTTATACGAGGCCCTACAGTTGTTAGGTGCTCAGACCAATTAAGGCCTGGGTCACTCGTGCTCCGCATAGGAATATTACATTTTTTGGAATTTCTCATCAAATATTTGGTCGATTTTTTTCATCTAGGTATCAAAATAATTGTTGG
>JAOBRF010257199.1:7150-18197 GCA_027575005.1 Sphenopus marsupialis | reverse complement strand
TAAAGAAAGGAGCTTTGACAATACTGAAAAGTCATATCAGTAAAGCGAGTTGTTGTTGTTCTTGAATCATTTGTGTTCAATTGCAATTTTTAAAGCATATAGGTGAAACAAAATGCATGTTGTTGTTGACTTAACAAATACCAAATATCACAAGCTTCGATCAATAATATTTTCTGATGTCATTTTTAGAATTCTGACTTACTGAAGTGTGAATGTGATGATGGTTACTGGGGGACAGCGTGTCAAACTGAATGCCCTGGAGGATCTTCAAATCCGTGTTTTGGACATGGGTTGTGTAACAAGACCACCGGAAGTTGTACGTGTGATCCTAACTGGCGGGGAAGCAGCATATGTGACATCTGTTCACCAGGCTGGTATGGTAGTGATTGTTCCGTCATCATCCAGGCTTCAAGCAACAGAACTTCCACTGCCTTTGCCCAAGGATTCATTGTGTCACTTGATGGAGCTGGATACCGCTTTATTGGCAACGGTGAATACAATCTACTGAAAGTACCATCGTTAGACTTTGAAATTCAAGTTAGAATGACGAGTTGTTTCTCGCGTGGCTCATGTTTCAATGCAATTGCCATTCGACTTGAGAAAGAGAATGTCGTGGTTCACTCGCCTTTCAAAACTGCTGGAGATTCATTCGTACTTGTAAACGGTAAAGTGACATCTAGTTTAAAATCTGTTATTGGAGAAAATATCTCTAAAAGAACTCGATCATCTCGATCACTGGTTGTGGAAAGTAAGGGCAAACACTCACTTGTTCTTCAGCGCCTGTCTCGTTTGCGCTATTTCGTGAACGCTAGTTTTGGAGCAGAACTTAGCATCCGAATCTACGATCGATATATGGATGTGACAATGAAGATGTTAAACGACAGTTTCTGTAACAAAAGCTTTGGTATTTGGGGTAATTGTAACTCGGATGTACTTGATGACCTGTTCTGTCGCAATGGTGAAAGTATCGAATGGAGTAATGTTTCACAGGCCTACATACATATAAATTTTGGCCCCTCTTGGACTGTCAAATCCGTAAACAGTTTGTTTAAATATAATTTAACTTCATACAACGAAAAACGAGTACATTTTGGAGGGGGATACGCGCTGTTTTTTAATGATACCGGTGCTCAGTCGAAAGAAATCTACAGTTTTTCTGCGTCAGACATCACTATTGAAATGATGGTTCGACTCCAGAGTCAAGCTGGGACCATATTTTCATATACCGCAGAAGGAACATTTGCCATCACTTATTCGGGAACCATCCATCTGCACTTTGAAGAGACCACGTTAGACACTCTAACAGTTCTTGAAGCAGATAAATGGAATCAGATTGCCCTTGTATGGTCAAAGACATCACGAATACTTCAGTTTTTCCATTTTTCGTCCGATGGGAAAGTTCGAAGCCGAAATTTTCCAGTTGCTATCCAGTTAAATGTTTTTGAGCCTGGAGGAGTTTTAGCACTTGGTTACTGGCTCTCGTCCCCAGCTGGCCGAGGATCACCACCAGATCGACCGTTCATTGGAGACATTGACGAGCTGAGAATTTGGAACGGGAAGCTTGACCCATTTTCATTAAGTAGAAACTTTAAGAGAAATATTGGTTGTGAAGAGGCAAATCTGGCTAGTTTATGGAAGTTTAACGAAGGTCAAGGAATAGTTGCTTATGACTGTGTGTCAACAGCTCACATCTATTTTTCTTCTCTTCTTTGGACGCCACCATCATGGCTATTTTCCACTGCTGACATTCCATTACCATCAAGTGTTTCAGAATTGTATAGCTACCGGCACGAGAAGAATTCCAGGTCAATAAAAAGTGAAAAGATTTGCTTGAAATTGTTGTTCGGCTCGCCCTTTAAATCCTGTTCTGGCCTTACCTCTGCTTCAATGTGGTACTTCTACACGGCCTGTTTTGAAGCCATAAAAGTTTCTGGACAAACTGAACTGGTATACTGGCCCATATTGGCTCTAGCTGATTATTGTCAAAAACTTACCGCATCAACCACTTGGGATGCACAGCAACTTTGTAACATTCTGCCAAGTTCTAATTTCCCTGACTGGGTTGGTGAAAACTGCCAAAGCTACTGCGCTTTTGGTCAATCTGGTGCGGACAAAAAATGCAGATGCATGAGTGGATTTTATGACAAAAACTGTAGCACGGAATGCCCAGGTGGATATAAAAATCAGTGCAGTGGTGTTTCAACCTGTAATAGCTCTTCGGGAAAGTGTGATTGTCCAATTAATTCAAGATTGTCAGCTGACTGCAGCTCGTGTTCACCGGGATGGATTGGGAGGGACTGCTCGGTGGCGATTACGACTGCTAACACCACCACAAAACCATTTTGCCAAGCCTTTGGAGCAGCTCACTACACCACGTTTGATGGGGCCAGCTACTCGTTCAACACATACGGCGAATTTTATGCTTTCCAGACCACCACTTTTGTTGTTCAAGTGCGACAGACGCCATGTACAGAATCTACATTTTGTATCTCAGCACTTGCCGTTAGAGCTGGAAACACAAATGTTACCTTCCACGCTCCATATGAATCGAATGGGTACCCTATAATATGGATAAACGGAACAAAGACTAAAGAAAAACATATTTACTGGCGGGATGGCAACTTTTCGCAGGTGGCTCCTAAGAGTTTTATGGTAATAACCAATTTAAATGAACACCAATCTGTTATAATCACTTTTTGGAAGCGGCAAATTTCGTTTGTACTGGTTACAACGGCGTTATGTCGAAACTCGTATGGACTCTGCGCTTCATGCGATAGTAATATCAGGAATGATTTTTTGACTGTGAATGGAAATGAAATGACAAACGTGGCTCTAACGCAATTTAACGTCAAAAGGCATTTCATTAAAATGTACAGTGTACAAGGAAGGGATTCCATGTTTATTTATGAGACAAACATGTACATGGAAAGACGAAAAATTAGCTCTGCGGGTTTCTGCCTTTCATTTAACGGAACAGTTGCCTCTGTGAATTTTAATAGCAAGACCATTCCCAACAATACTGACCTGACTTGGCAGTTTTTTGTAAAAGTGGATGCTGTAGGTGGAACTATATTATCGTATTCAACAACAACTACTTTTGCAGTAGTTAATGGTATCACATTGATGATACATGTTGGAGGGAGAGTGTATAACACCAAACTTTCTTTGACTCTCGACAAGTGGTACCAACTAAGTTTTGTGTATCTTCGGTCAAAAGGAGTACTAACGTACTACCATTCTGATACTGGCAGTAGCATTCAAACTCGAAAATTTTTTGTTGGCCCAAATATATTGCCATCCGGAGGAACGCTTTGGCTTGGCCAGTGGCATGTTACTCAGAATCAGATCCACGGTCTTCCACTACAGCCATTTATGGGAAGTATTGACAATATGCGATTGTGGAGAAAAGCCTTAGATGAAGTTGTCGTAATGCAGAGTTTTTCCGGGCGCGTTACTTGGAACACTGAAGGCTTAACATCAATGTGGCATTTCGACGAAGGCGAAGGAATTGTAGCCAAAAACACTTTTAAAGATGGAGACGTGATCTACCTTTCATCCGTTGCAAGCCGAAGACCATCCTGGCAGTTTTCTTATTATAGTGATAAGCCACCAGTTGATTCAAACTTTCCCATTAGCGAAACATATGATTTCAGACTAAGACGTTTGGCGGAGCAAATTTGTTCTCGTTTACTTTATGATAACGTTCTTCAAACGCAATGTAAAAATCACACAAGCGTAACTGCACTGCAGTTCTACTATCTCATGTGCTTGCAAGACGTTTTGACATCGAAAGATAACAAAACTGCACGCCTTGTGCTTTTAACGTTTTCAGATTACTGTCAAAGGATAAGTAAAATTCCTGTGTTGCCCATCCGCCATTTGTGTCATGAGGTTTCAAACATTCCTTGGATTGGTCCAAGATGTGAACAAAAATGTCTTTTTGGCACCGCTGATACTCGCAATGAAAGCAACTGTGTGTGTTTCCATGGTTACTGGGGAGAGGAGTGTGATAAGGAGTGTCCCGGTGGTGTGAATAGCCCTTGTAACAACAATGGACAATGTGACGTCATCACAGGGGAGTGCAAATGCAGCTCGAATTGGAGAGGAAACGAAGACTGTAGTGCATGCTCACCAGAATGGAGCGGGACCGATTGTTCTATCGCTGTAACTGTGACAAAAGAACCAGCCTGTTCTGGTTTTACAGGTGGCCATTTCCAAACATTTGACGGGGCGCAATTCAGCTTTTTCGGGCTCGGCGAATTCAAAATGATCAGTCATCCGCTGTTCGAGTTTCAGCTACGGCAAGTGTCTTGCTACGACGGAAAAGCAAGGTGTTTGAATGATGTTGCGTTTCTCTTTTATGGGTCGACAAAACTTGAACTACACGCGCCTTACAAAGAAGGTGGTCGCCCTGTTTTTTGGCTAAACGGAAACTTATTCATAGCTTCGTCTGTCAATAAAGAGTTACCAAATAGAGTAGTTATCAAGCAGTCCACATCAACTGCATATTCAATAAACAGCATTGACCTTGGGATCAACGTTTTTATCCGTGTTTCGGGACGCGAACTTTCATTTGTTACAAACGTAACTAGCAACCTATGTAACACCTCGTCCAGTGCTTGCGGTAGTTGTGATAAAAACATCGACAACGACTTAGAAACAGAGGGACAGATGTCTCTGATAAAGAAATGGCGAGTTCCTGAAGATCAGAGTTTATTTCAACGCAGGTTTGAAATGTACGAAGAGAAACCCATTCCAACAGGTGCCGAGTATGCCCTACTCTTTGCTGGGGTTGGTATTTCAACTGATTTTCTCCCAGACATTTTCAAGGGCAGACATGTTAGTGTAGAAATGCTATTTAAATTTCAAATAGTTCAAACATCCGGGACACTTTTCAGTTATAGCAAACATGCGACATTTATCGTGTTCATCGAACAAAGGATTAAAATTTATGTTGGGCCCGACATTTGGGACACTGGGCTAACTCCTGAACTCAACAACTGGAACCAAATAACGTTTACTTATCACCGTGATACTGGAGCACTTTATGTCTTTCATATTACTTCTCAAGGTGTGATTACTACCAGAACAAGAAAAGTTATCTCTGGTCTATTTACAGAAGGTGGTACTATAGCAATTGGCCAGTGGATTCCAGGTGCTGATGGTGTTTCTCACTTGAAAACTGGAGGCTTTTATGGGAACATAGATGAAGTACGCGTGTGGAACCGTGATTTTGATGTTAGCTCAGTGAAGCGAAACTGGAAAGTCAATGTTCAAAAATCTGCATACCACATTGCTATCCTGTGGAAGTTCAATGAGGGAGCTGGTACACTTATTCACGATATTGCATCAAACGTAACACTGTACATTACTCCAGATCTTCATTCACCTACTTGGGTTTATAGCACAGCCGAAGTTGACACTGTACCTATCAGTTCAACGATAGTGTTTTCAACGGTAACTCTAAAAGAAGCAGCCAATCAGTGGTGTTCTCAAAATATTTTCAAATCAGTTGTAGGTCGCACATGCTCACTCATGGGTAAAGGAAGCTTAAATTACTTTTTCAGGGCTTGTCTAAGAGTTATATCCTCACAAAACACTGTTTCAGCCGGCGTTCGGGTAGTTGTCTCCTTTTCAGATACATGCCATACATTATTACGAAAGACGTATTGGCCAGCACAAAAACTGTGCCACGAGCAAGTATTTGCAAAGTCTGGGCTAGTTTCTTGGACAGGGCCAAATTGTTCTGTACATTGTGTTTATGGAAAACCTCATCCAACCAAAAACAACAGCTGTGTTTGTAACAGTGGATTTTGGGGACGGACCTGTGAATACTCTTGTACTGGAGGCCCAGCTAAACCCTGCAATGGTAAAGGGATTTGTTTACCTCAAACTGGCTTTTGCGTGTGTAACAGAAGGTGGAGGGGAAGCCATGACTGTTCGAAATGTACTAAAGGGTTTGTTGGAGCAGATTGTTCTTTGGCTGTTTCTTCCCCATCAACGTACAAGCGTGGTGTTATTTCTATAGCGGGAAGTGGCCATTACGTTACTTTTGACGGTGCAAAGATAGTGTTTAAAGGAACTGGAGAATTCACTGCGTTTGTCTCGCAACGTCTAAATGTAAACATTCAAATTCGCCAGGTTCAACAAGGTGGGTCAGTTCGGGTGCGCTGTGTGGCTGTACAAGTCCAATCGACAGTGATATCTATCCATAGCAGTATCGGTTTGAAAAGCCATTTGGTTGTGATGATAGGAAAGAAACAAATTAGCTCGCGAGAAACAAAGCTGCTTGGTAACTCAGGCTTTTCTTACGCGAGAGCATCGGAAAACTCTTATCTCATCACTGGCCCTCTAGGCTTTAGTCTTCTAGTGAAACACCGTGGCGTCTCGCTTGATGTGCAGTTACGTGTGGATAAATCTATGTGCATCGATTCCTGTGGACTACTCGGAAACTGCGGTGGGGAAGCAGGCTTACATCCCAAGGAGCCTCGAGGATGTAGTTTGATGGACTCGTTCAAAATACCAGAAATTACACAGGAAAAAATCGACTCATTTATCAAACGGTGGTCGGTAACAAAGAACGAAAGTATGTTTTCAAATGTCTTGAAAATTTCCAAAGAACCAATTAACGTCGCTGGAGGAGGAAGTTGCCTCTTTTTCAACGGAACGTTCATTGTTTTTCCTTCCCTGTCAAGCATCCTGTTTGGAAATTATCTCACTATTCAGTTATTTGTTAGGGAAAAGCTTGCTAATGACTCAGGTGGGACTGTGATATCTTTTGCCGGAAATCAAACCTTTGCCTTGATAACGGAAGGAACAATCAAAATCCACTTTGGTGTTAGAGTATTTGATACCACCTTGTTTTTAGAGAAAGAAAAGTGGACCCAAATAACCTTGGTTTATAGACGATCCTCCGGCATTTTACAGCTATATGTCACAGACGGTTTAGGATATCTACAAGTTCGGGTGTTGAACATAGGTGTTGGAGCATTTTACTCCAGTGGAACCTTGGCAGTTGCACTGTACCAGGTGACTGATGTATCTCAAACCATACCTGGATTTGTTGGATGGGTTGATGAACTTAGTGTCTGGAACAAGCGTTTTGACCCAATAATGGTGCAAGAAAGCTGGCGAGTGAACGTTCAAGCAAATGCTCCTGGCATCGCAGCATTGTGGAAATTTAACGAAGGCCATGGTTATGTCGTACATTCTCTGATCGGATCAGTTGATGTTTTTCTCCCTCAGCCACCTTGGAAATCCCCTGAATGGCAACCTTCAAGTGTTAATGTTTCGCTGGGTGTTACTGTGGCTAGTGCTATTCGGAACGACACTTTCAAGAACAACACGGAAAAACTGTGTTCTAATTTGATCGCTAAGGGTCCTCTGTATACTCTTTGCCAAAATGCAGTTGGTAGTACAGGCTATTACTATGAGGCTTGTGTATCAGACGTTATAGCCTCTGGTTCACTTGATTCTGCCATTGAATCGACATTTGCCATGGCGTATGAATGTCAAGCTGCTAGAAATCTATCGACAATACCAGGTACAGCGTTGTGCGACATCCTTCCAAGTGGACGTTTTGATAACTGGGTTGGAAGCAACTGCTCTAGTCAATGTATCTTTGGGAAGTTTATAAATAACAACTGCCGCTGTGACAGTGGATACTGGGGACACGATTGCTCTAAGGTACGGCTAAATACATTTTAAACTACGCAAAGAGGACACAAAATTTAAGTCATTTCTTTATTTATCGACTAGTTTAAGGTGTCTCAAATATACGTTTCCGTGGGTATAAAATTATAAGACTTGAATCGCCTGCCGTAATATTTTGCGAACTGTTTATAGTTCCACTGATTCTTTCTGCTGAGCTTTTGGTTTTTACGGGTAGCCTGCACTCTAATTTCTATAAACTTTCCTTCATTCTTTGTTTTTGAAATCTTGTAAATTTAAACAAGAGTGGTAATAATAGAATTGTTGTTACCTAACCTTTCCAACCGATGCCAACAAAAAAACTTTTCTAAAAGTATTTTTGTTAATTTTGTTTGGAACTATTTTCGCCTTTGTATTCCAACCTTATTTTAACATTATTATTGTTATAGTTTCTGGAGTTAATTTTGTTTTATTCTTAGTTATAGTGTTTATAAACAAGAGGAAGTACAAACGTCTTGTCGATGGTATTTTCAAATTAAGAATAAACTGATGCCTGTTTTTTTATAAACGAACGATTTATAGGTCAAAGCTAACAACTCGGATTCTTGTTTTCATTTTTAAAGGAATGTCCAGGTGGTGCTGATAACCCATGCGATTTCCATGGAGAGTGCGACCTAAAAACGGGGAAATGTATGTGTGACATGAATTGGAACGGAAATGAAGAATGCTCTAAATGTAGTGAAGGTTGGTTCGGTCGTTTCTGCTCCGTTGCTTACGTAGAAAAGAATGAAACAACGGCTGATAAAGTATGCTCCATTACTGAAAATGGACATGTCGCAGGTTTCGATGGTTCTTTTTTCTCTTTTTCCGCCGTTGGTGAATTTGTTATGATCAACTCAACAAATGTCCAAGCACAGATAAGACAGGTTCCTTGCGAAGGAAGCTCTGTGTGTATAAACGCTTTTGGGCTTAGAATTCGAAACTTGCACATAAGTATACACGCACCCTACGTGAAAAATGAAAAGCCAATTGTTCATGTTAATGGTGAACGCTTCTATTCAGTTAGAGATCGCACAGAATCCATGCGTAGTTTAAATGTGTCTATCTTACCAACCTCGTCATCAACGTACAAACTCACAGCGTCAGACTATCTCTCAGTCAAGGCTTCGTTCTATGATCGATATGTAATTTTGGAATCGATGGTGACAAACGATTTTTGCAAACAAATCGCTGGTTTGTGTGGATCTTGTGCTGTTATGGTAGCCCCAGGCCAAAATACTACTAAGGAAAATGGATCTTCCACAACAACAGAGGAGGGTGTCACAATACTCGGTGGAATAACGACCAATGAGATTGTCGAGGGAAACCTGGACGAATACATTAAAAATAAACTGGCAGTTTCACCTAGCGATGAATCATCGGTGATTGTAATTGACGAAACTAAGAGAAAAGAAACACGAACTGTTTATGGAGGAGGACATACTTTACATTTCAATTTCTCTGTGGTTGCTTCTAAAGCTGTACAGAACATATTTAACAGTGATACAGTAACGATTGAATTTTTGGCGAAATCCTGCAGCCCTAAAGTTTGTGGTGGCCCAATAATTTCGTACACTTCCAACGTTGCATTCTACATTTCTAACGAGATAACATTGAAGGTAGTTATAGGAATGCATGTGTACGACACTAAAATGCCAACAGAAGCAGATAAATGGAATCAAATTTCGGTCGTTGTTGTTCGATCAAAACTGAAGATGTTTGTGTACTTGGTGAGCTCAGACGGGATAGTGAAATCAAAAGCTTTTGAACTTAAAGGTATTCCTTTCATCGACGGTGGAACATTATCAGTTGGACTCTGGCAACCACCTTCTGGCACCCCAACAATTCAGCCAAACAGTGTCTTTAGAGGGTATGTAGATGAGATGAGGGTGTGGAAAAAGACGCATGACTATGCTTTCGTAAAGCAATCCTGGGGCTCTAACATACAACCAGGAATGCCTTCCTTGACAGGTCTTTGGAAATTCGACGAAGGAGAAGGAAACACTGTTTTGGATGGGGTAAATGATAATAATTTCGTATTTCCTAAGTACCCCATGCATGCACCAACCTGGGCGTTTTCAGACGCACCTATAAAAGTCAACGTCAACTCAAAGCAGTCGAAAAAGAACGAAACTCTCAAAATAACCGCGAGAAAACAATGCTTTAAACTCCTCTATACAGGCCCTGTTTATAAAGCCTGTACAAAATTAGAAAGTGTTAATGTCACCCTGAACTTTTACTATAGCGCTTGTGTGGAAACAATTGTTTCCAGTGGAATCGTATCTCAGTCCATAGATGTTATAATAGCTGTTGCTGATTACTGTATGGCAGCCTTAGAATTGGATTATTGGCCAGCAAGGCTTTTATGCAATCACTTTCCTGGACAAAGATTTCCATACTGGATAGGCATGAACTGTTCTACGCCCTGTATTTTTGGCAAAGCATCCAAACAGAACATTGATGTATGTGAATGTGATCCAGGCTACTATGGTAAAAACTGCTCGAGTGCGTGTTCAGGAGGGAGTCAGAATACTTGTAACAAACATGGATTGTGCCATCCAGAAACAGGTATGTGTGACTGTGAAATAAATTGGAGAGGGGGAGAAGGTTGCACAAAATGCTCTAGTTTGTGGACAGGAAAAGACTGTTCACTTGCAATGTCTACGCTTCCATCTGCACGTCTGAAAGGAACTAGTAGTTTGTTCATGGATGGCCACGTTACCACACTGGATGGGGCTAGCTATTTCATTCGACTAACGGGAGAATACTATCTCTTGAAATCAGTTCACGTGGACGTGGTTGTTCAAGTACGTTTTGTAAACTGCTTTAAAGAATCTTCCTGTATCAGCTCTTTGGCTTTGCGAAACGGCTCCCATTCCTTGGTAATGCGGGGACCATATAGCAAAAAACAAAATGCGGTCATTTGGGTGGATAACAAGCTTGTTGACATTGAGCGTAACGTGTTAGATAAAGAGATTTATGGATTTTCTATTTCGAAAGCTTCAACAGATTTATATGTAATAAGAGGGCACTCCAACTCTTTTGTTCTAAAGATTAGAGTGTATGGTCTTTACTTTAATATCAACCTGCGAGTATCGGGTCTTATATGCAAGGATTCTTATGGACTTCTTGGAGCATGTAATAGAAATTTTTTGGAACATTACATTCCACCGGAATCGTGTTCTGACCAGCATCTGGTATCTAAAAGTTACTTTGGCGGAACGCAAAGAAACAAAGACGCTAATGTTGATATTGACACCTTAATCGGCAAACTGACTGTGAGAGAATGTAATAGCTTGTTTAACCATAGTTACAGAGATATGAGAGAAAAACGAAGTGGAAACACGGGCTATGGACT
>JAOBRF010254978.1:0-12229 GCA_027575005.1 Sphenopus marsupialis | reverse complement strand
AGCGTTGAAACGAAATTGTGAGACGTGGGCCAATATTCGTAGCGAAGCTTTGTATAAAGAGCTGTTAGATGACCAAACCAAGAATGAGAAAGTCAAGAAAGTCATAGCAAAGTATTGCGATTGGTTGAAAATTAAAGATTCGGCTGAATAAGAACTTAGACATTGAACAGAATACCAGCAGAAATGTAAAAATACTTGGTACTTAATGATAATAAAGTTATGAGATGATAAAACACGAACTCTTTCCTGTCTTTGTTTACATGGTTTTTTTTGTGTTTTGGGCAATTTGTTTTAAAAGATGTCTTTATTTTCGTAGTTATGAGGGCTAAAGTTTTGAATCTGATATAAAGATACGTTGAAATACTCTTTCTCCCCTTCGCTTCAAGCAAATGTTTAATGTGAATCAGTATGGTTGATACAGAGAAATCTCGAGAAAAATATATATTGGCTTTTTCTCTGTAAGCGTATGCATGAGAGTTGCGGAACTGTTTGATCGTGTAGGTGTTTCTGGGTTTTAACACGTGGGTGTACTAATATAAGGCGGTTGAGATTTTTATACAAACACGCAGAATATTAACTCTAAAGAGAGTTCTGATGGAAGGAAAAAAGAGAAGAGCTTCTTCGAGTTCGATGGAGAAAAATAAGAAGAAAAAGATTGATGATGATGATGAAAATGAAGAGGAGGAGATGATTGTTGAGACGGGCCCTGTGGCTTATGATGACGAGAATGCTAAAAAGCTACCATTAGCTTTTATGAATATATTTTCTCTCCCGGCTCACCTTATAAAGAACGGTTATATCGATGATGAGATCTTGATGCTGAAGGAAGGCGATAAGGCTTGTATAATAAAACGCGAACCGGGTTTCTTGGATGCCAAATTCTACGACGAGAAAACGGTGTTGTTATTGTTTCGGGAAGAGAACGATGGCAGTCGTGTCGTTTTCTGGGATGTCAAAAAGAGACTCCCGAAAGAAACTTATCTCTTTAATTGCCGATTTGATACGGTGACTGTGAATGCTAAGGACGTTTGGTTGTCGGAGAGAGAGAGGTTTTGGTTATGGATGCACGACTATGGGCTCAGGCTTAGAACGGAACGTCGCGATTGTGTCACGGGAAAAGTAGAACAGACTTGTTTTGGAGGCGAAGCCCTTTATTACGTGATAAATAGAGACGATGGGAAACGTGAAGTTGAAGTTTTGGATAAGTACGGGAGGAAAGGTTCTCCGATTTTCTTATCCAACGAATATTGGAATTATTCAACGATAACGCCGAATTTACCTCCACCCGGATTAGACTATGTGTTGTTTATAGAAGAAGGTATCTTGAAATACGCGATAAAAGATGAGGTGGGAGAAATGCTTAACATAAAAATCGTTTATAACGAACATGGAATTTTTCTAGGATAACGCGCAAAAAGAATCGATTCTATTAGATTGATGAAGTTTGCGTTGAAATTGGTGATGATTATATTAGAAGAACGCGAACAAGTATGATAATTAAAAGTAATTACACCGTGTTTAAGATCACTTCAAACGTTTTTTTTTTCATCGACCGCTAAGATGGCTCGAGCGTTTGATAAACCGGCCGTGTTGAAAAGTTTAGAAGATAGAATATGGGTGTCTAACTATTACAGGATTACTCGTCAAGTTCGAACGTTTTTCGCGCTCATGTGAATAGAAAATCGTCAGATTTATATGGACATTTAGCTAATCCGATCGCGTTAACGGCCAGAGGAATGGATAGAAGTAGAAAAAGGGTTTGTTCCCTGTTCGAAATGTGGCTCCAAGACGTTTTAGAAGAAGAGGGCCCAAGTCTATCAAAAAAAGCTTTTTACTCTTTGGTCGATAAACTTCTCTCTGGGGAGTGGAATATAGAACTTGTTTGTTTTTGTGTGCCGAAACAATGTCATGCTAGCGTTTTGAGAGCCTTTATTTTACGGGAAGCGTATCATCAAGATGAGGCGAAAGAGATTTGATGGAATGAAAGTCTTTATGGGAAAGAATAATACGCACAAACTTTATCATAAATAAATCTAATTTTCACGATAAATGTACAATATGTAAATTGTGATCTTTATTTCGTGGTTAATTCTTTGATTTTTGAATAAAATTTACATGTTTGATTTAAGTTACATTGGATTCATTCTTTTTAACGTTGTGATTGTTTTATTAATGAATTTCTGTTTTCTCTCGGGGGGAAAGGGATAATAATTGTCATCGTCTATTTCCATATCTTCTACTTCGGATGGATCGCCGAAAACGAGCTGTTGTTGGTTTTGTAACATACTCAGTCTATGTTGAGCCTCTCTTAGAATATATTCTCTTAGAATGGTCGCATGACACTGAGCGGGAACACATTTACAAACTAGTTCAATTTTCCATTCTCCTGAAATAAGTTTTTTCACTAAATTATTAAAGGCTTCTTTATGACGATTCGGTCCCCTTTCTTCCAATACCGTGTCTAACCATGTTTTATAAATACGACAAACTCGGTTGCGATTTTTGTACATGAATACTTCTGTTAATTTGATAGGGTTTCCGAGGCTCTGATATAAATCTGTTCCATCGATGGTTACTACGGCACGAAATACATTTCGTTGAGTATTGGGTGAAATTTTGTCCCTGTTTGATACCCAAATGCGACTCGCTAAATCACCATGAACTGTTGTATTCATTTTTTTTTAATCAGTCGTAAAGAAGAATATATTGTCTTTCTTTGGAGAAGCGTGTGTCGTTCTTATATTTGCTTTTGTGTTTATGTTTTTACGTGAAAAAACAAATTTAAGTTAATTCATGTTCTATTAACGGAAGCAATGAGAGACACTTACAAGGATTAGAAATATTGGTTTTTCTTTGTTACGCGTATAGCGTTTTTTTGGTTACGCATAATAAAGATTTGGGGGGTTCTTCCCCATCCCTTCGCCTTTATTTCTTGTTTATATTGAAAACGGAGTAAACCAGATCAGTATAAAAAAACTCGTATGATTTATTTGATGTTTAGTAAAATTGTTTACAGAGTTTGTGTAAAATGGTTATTTTTGATTCTAGATATTGGTTTTTGAGTTTTGTCTAATGCGTTTCCTTTCTTTTGTTGTTGTTGGGGTTGTGTTTCTTTTTGGAAATTGATATTGCCATCGCAGGAAATAAAAATATTCGTGTTATGGTTTCAATTTTCTGATGTCTCGTGTTGTTTTCTGTCAGTGTTTATTTTCCCGTAGATCCAAAACCTTGGTTACTTCGGGCCGTGTCGTTCAGTTCCTTTAGAAAAAAAGAAATTAAAAGAAGTGTGAGTTTTTAATTAGAGATTAAAATGTTGATTGTTTTTATAAACTCACCTCGACTTCAACGGTTTTTGGAGTACAGTGTTTTTCGATGATGAGTTGTGCTATTCGGTCTCCCATTTTTATTTCGTAGTCTTCGGTTCCGTGGTTGAATAAGACGACATTTATACTCCCGCGATAATCTGGGTCGATTACGCCACCTCCTATGTCAAGATGATGGTTATAGGCTAAACCCGATCTATAAATTTAAAAGTTTCGGTTATTGATTAATAACGAATCGAGAAAGAAACAAAAATGAATTGTCGTTACCTCGGTGCGATTCGGGCGTAATGTCCTGGAGGAACGGCTATCGCGAGACCTATTTCTATCTTAACTTTTCCTCTTGCGGGTATCTTTGTAGCTATGGGACTATATAAGTCATAACCGGCTGCTTCGGGTGAGTGTCGTTTTGGCATGATGGCACGAATGTTCAATACTCGTTTAATTTTGAGAACTTCTGGTTCTGGCGGCTTCGTTGCATTTCTTTTTATGACCAAAGTATTGGAGTTTAAAACAGAGATTTCCAAGGATTCGAAACCTTCGAGGGAAGATAAAAACGAAACAAACTGCCCCATTGCGTTGAAATGAAAGTCTGTTAAAGTCTGTTAAAATTTAAATAAAAAAATTCCCGTGACCGAATCAATTATCAAGACTGTATTAAAATTGACGGGTTTGTTGCGTTGTTGTTATTTTATCTGTAATGATGATTGTAGTATTTCATTGGATTTTTGTTTTGTCTGTGGTGTTTGGTGGTGTCGAGTTTTCGTGGGGATGTAATGACAAGTACGATTTACATCGATTGTTGGAAACGTTTGTTTTCGATGAAAACTCTACTTATTCCATCAAGAGTCCGGGCGATGAGTTTTTGTTTAGGGCACATTTTTCGAATCGTCTGCGACCTTCGGGTCAAGAAAGATACGTGATTTATTTTATTGATCCTTTGACATTTGCGGCGACGGTTTTGAAGAACTGTTCTTTTACCTCAATAATCGGTTATGGATTGATCGAAGAAAAGTTGACTGTACAGAAAGACGGTTTCCTTTTATTGCAGATATCACTTCATCCCAGAGATTACATGGATAGAGAAAAAGATAGTGCGTTTGCTCTGGCGATAGTGAATGTGACGGAACCGAGTCAACCGATAACGGATGGGGAGGTGGACCGCGCTGCAAGAATAGTTCCAAGTTTACCGTACTTTGATCGGAAGAAATTGTGGACGGTTTTTCCATCCCACGGCCTCAAGTTAAAGACTTTGCAAATCTATCAAAGCGTGCAAGATGGTATAATGGAAAATTTGAACTATGGGTTTATAGTTTACAATGATCATTTTTTGAAGAATGTGAATGGCTCGCCGATCGACGTTTCGGATTATAGTTTAAACAATAGTTCGGTGAATCTTCTACAACTTTATTTTGGTTTTGTCTTCATGACTTTTCACGGAGATGAAACTTTGTACATCAAATACATTCGTGGGGGAGATAGATTTACGTATTTCGATTTTGCGAATACGAGTGTAGGTGTCGTGGCTAAAGCGAAATTTTACGAGGTTAAAGACGATTGGTTTTCTCTTTTGGATAATGATGAACAGATGAGTTTAGATGAGAAAATCGATCCCGAAAAAGATTATTTTTACAGAGTTCAGGCGAAGCGAAGAAAATTGTATGCGAGTCGAGGGTTTTCGGCTTTTCAGGGTTGTAGCGAGGGACAATTCATTCCTTTTGATCGTAATGGGTCAATTGTTTGGGGAATGGTTAAAAAGGGAGAGAAAAGAATGGTAAACGTCGAAACGTGGCCGCACGATTCTAAAGTTGTTAAGAGTGAACGATTTCTGGTTACGCTTTTAAAGGGAAAATGTGTGAAGAAGCCAGATGTTGCGGGGTCGGATATTCCGTCTGTTATTTTGATCAAAAGACAATTTTCATTGCTGGTTACTTTTGTAATTATTTTCTTTATTATTGCGGCAATTTACTTGTATGTTCCATTAATTTTTATAAGAACAAGAAAAAGAAGAAGAAATAGAAATGAAAAATTAGAAACAAAAGAGTAATGTAATGATGAATGTAGCATTAAAAGAGTAAAAAATTTGCATTTTATTTGTTTTATTTGTATCCGGAAAGGTAGTTTATTCTTTTTGTTGTTTGTATCGGGTTGAAAAGATAAAAGCACATATTGCATGTAAATCTCTTACGTGAAGTCTTTGTTTATATACCAATGATGCAATAGGCAATCGAATACTTAGATCTATCGAGTTTTCTAGCAAATGTATCGGAAATCACGTACATCTGATACGGTTCTTTTTCTTCTTCTTTGACAACTGGTGGGAATTCGATAAAGTCAATGTTTTTAAATCTTGTTTTTATTTCTTTGGCGCAAGATTCACTACCGATAATCATTTTCCACTCTTCTCTCTTTTCTTCTTCACGTAACGAGAGTTTAACAAACTGGGATGTGATTTTCTCTGGTACGTTGTAAATGAGTATTGCCGGTTCTAAGCTCTTTTTGAGAGCCGTCGCGATGGCGTCTTTTAAATCATCTGTCAGATAAAAAGCTTCAGCGTCATTGAAATCCCGTTTCGTAAATCCAAATTCAATGTTGATTCCCCATTTGGATATATTGCGGGCGCTCTCGTTATCTGTTCCATGAAAGAGAAAGCGTTTCTCGTCGAGGGGAGGTGGTAGCCGTTGTAGTTGAGTTTCGACCGATTGCTTAAAATTTTCAAAAAAGTCTTTATCAAAATTGAATGTGAAAGCGTCTTTTTTTCCTTCTTTTGCCATGGTGAATTAGGACACAAGTAGGGTGACGCGTTTAAATGAATGGCTGTAAATGACGAATCACTCTCAAATTTAACAGCTAGTTTACGTAGTTATTTTTTTCTCTCTCTTGTTTTCGTCGACTACAGATTCCGGAGAATTGTCTCTCTTACGTTTACGATTGGAATTGGAAACGACAGTTACATTACAAAAGATGACCGCATACAAGCACTCGTCGAGTTTTTCTGCGCAATCGAAGGAAATGACACACATCTGATAAGAATCTTCTTTGGGTATTGGTGGTAATTCGAAAGAACTCGCTATAGGCCCCTCGATAACGTCGACCCCTTTTAAAGATGCACGAAATGTTTTTCTTATATCCCCGGTGCGAAATCGAGTTACGACCGCTTCCCACTCTTCTCTCTTTTCTTCTCCGCACAGCGAGAGTTTAGAAAACTTGGTTTCCGTTTCTTTTGGCACACTGTAGACGACCACTGCTGGATGCGCTGTCTTTGCGTTGGCTGTGTTGATGGCGTGTTTTAAATCATCCGTCAAATAAAACCCCTCTCCATTACTGAAATCCCGTTTTTCGGATTTAAACGTTAAGTCGATTCCAGATTGATATATGTCGTGGGCGCTCTGGTTATCTGTTCCGTGATAGAGAAGGCGGTGAGTTTCGGTGGTAGGAGGTGATAGTTGTTGTAGTTTGCTTTCGATCGTTTCTTCAAAGTTCTCTAGATTAATCAGATACCGGTTCGAAAACTGAACCCATTCATTTTTTTTGGGTATGGGAAGATGTACACTAAACGGTTCAGAAAAGATGGGGTTGTATTTGTACTCGTCTTTGATGTAATTCTTCACACATTCGAACAAACTTAGATGTTTCTGAAGCTCGGCTCGGGCGCAGATGGTTTTCAAAGCTGCACTATCTGGTCGAAAGCCTATTGTTGTCAAAGATGTTGTGTTGTCTGGGTTCATTCGCTTCGGTTTATGGAGTACATCGTAATCATAGTTTCCACGGAGGAAAGGAATGATCAAAAATCTTGCTTTCCATAGAGCATCTTTAAATATACCATCTTTCAAACCTAAGGCGTAACAAGCGGTTTCGAACTCTCTTTCCCTTTCCATTCGCTATGATTAATCTTTTAAAGAATTCAAAATAAAGAAAACAATTTGATGGGTAAGTGTTTTTTCTTAATACTATAGTTTGGTGGTTATTTATTATATAATTTTGTTTACGTACTTATTTTGAATGAAAATAATATTGTGTTTGTGATTTTTATGATTGTGTATTAAAATAGAGTTTCCTTTTTGGTTGGTCTAATATTTTTCTTTCAAAAGATTTGAGATTGTTTTTTAATTTTTAAATTGGTGTTTTTAATTTAATTGGATAATGGACGAGGAAGCGATGAATGTTTCTCTACCTAACTCTAGTGATGAAGATAATGAAGAACTGGATAAGGAAACGTCTGTTGATATCCTGAAAACTAAAGAATCTAGTGAAGAAGAAAAGCAAAAGTTACAGGCGAGTTTGAGTTTGACTGATGAGAATAAAAAGGAAAAATTGCAAGCGTTTTCAAGTAGCGGGAGTGAATATGCTGAACTGACGTTACCTCCTAGATTCATTAAACGTGGTTGTTATTTTTTTTCGGCCAAATTTCAGAATCGATTATTTGCGGTTTTTCGACAAAATGGTAAAATCTTAGATATCGTTTATCTGGATGGTGAAGTATTATATACTGTTACGAGCATTGTTTTGGACGAGGATGAATGGTCGGGTATGCCGCCGAATCCCGATGAATCTTCTTCAAAGATTCGTTTTAAAGTCGGAGACGAACATTTCGAGTTTAAAATGACAAAGAGTACGGCCGAACTTATGCGGGACGAAGAATACGGTTTGGTGCCCTTGTACGAACCCAATGATTTTGTTTTCTCGAAGATAACTCCTTCCGATTTGGGCAGTAAATTATTATTATTTCATTTTTCCGATTCCGATGATTTCGTTTTACATTCTAATACTGAATACGTTTCGTTGTCTCATTTAACCGAATCGGAGGGAGAAGGGGGAATGAGCGAAGGAATGGGGGAGATGAAACCAGAAGAAGAAGACTTATTAGTCGGTTTATCGGATTCTGAAAAGCAGATTTATTATATTGTGAAACAAAAGCAGGAAACACAAAGCTTTTTTATTTCTTCCGATATGGCATTTCTTGCCCATAGATTACAATTGTTGCAAAAAACTAAAGTGTTGCGTCCACGACTATTTTATTATCAGATGGTTTATTTTCAACTAGAATCGGTTTTGTTAGATAAAATGAAAGTGATAAAACGCGTGGATATGAAAACGTGGGTGGAAAAAATGAAAGAGAAAAAGGATTCGGAACAATCTTTATTATCCGGGGTATTGCAAAAGATCAAGAGTTCTTTAAAATTAGATTTTTCGGGTCTAAAATTGACAAAAGAGATGAAAGTAACGGATTTGGTTCGTTCGTGTATGTGGATCGATTTAAAAGGAGTTCCCGGGAGAGGAAAATATCTTAACGTTATAATGAGAGTGGTAAAATGGATCTTGGATGATGAAAAAGTGGAGGAAAATGAAAACAAATCGTTTAATATGGCTTTGCGTTATTTTCATAAGAAGAGACGTGCTTTTTTATCGGATGAAAAAAATGTGGTGTATCCTACGCGTATTTTGAAAAATCTTCGTTATCCCCATCCGTTTGATTTGCGAGAAAAGATACCCGATGGATTCGTTGCTTTAGATGAAGAAAAGAAACGGTTTCTCGTTGATGGGCATGAAACGGGGGGCAATGTTAGCAATATGTATCAATATTTTAAAAAGTTTTTAGTGGGTGAAATCGAAGATTCCGTTACTATTAACGCGGACTATGTTCAACCCGAAGTATACGATTATTATACGTTTGATGACTGTTTATTATCGTTTTTGTTTGGTTCCCAATGGTTTTCGGTTCTTTCGAAAGATGAAAAATCTATAAAGGATTTGGCACAGGAGTTATTGAGTGGCGTCAGTAAAGATTTTGAAGACGTTTATCGTATGGTGACTTTTCATCTTGATCCGAATGCGAAATGTCCCCTTAACATGCGAGATTCGTTATTGAAAATTTAAGATATGTTGAAACACGGAAAAAAACGTCGTTGCGATAATGGGGAGGAAAACGGTGGCGTCGGTCGACAAGTATCGCCTAAAAGGTTGCGAAACGGAGCCGAAAATGATAGAGATGAGGACGGGGAAATGATGAAAAGCGGAGATGAAAATGATAGAGATGAGGACGGGGAAATGATGGAAAGCGGAGATGAAAATGATAGAGATGAGGACGGGGAAATTATTGATTTTCAACCACCTCCGTCCTCGTCGCCTTTGACGCCGGAATTAACTTCGTACAATGGTTTCGTTTTGGGTGAAAAATCGAAAAATGCGCTCTTTTCTTACGTGGAAGTGCCTCTCGAAGAGGATGAAGATGGTGACGGAAATGGGAATGGGAATGAAAATGAAACTACCGATGCCGTTGTTTACGACGAGATGGCTCAGGTTTTAAAGAAAGATATGTTGTGTCCGATGTGTATGGCGGGCCCGATGTTAGAAGCCGGGATGGAACGCGTTGTGTACGTGCAAAAGTACGAGGCTATGAACACTCAATATGTCTCGGGAAACATTTCCTCCGTAAAGTTGTATAATAATTTGATACTCTTTAAACAAAATTTAGATCGAGAAAAGGATGTTGAAGAGAATTCTGTCATTGATGTGATAAGGAAATGTAAAATTGAAGATATGTATGTGCACATCGTAAAAGATCACGATAGGAGGGGTGCTAGGGATGTGAAAATATTCACGATGTTAGCACTTGCGGATTTTTATTCTTCTTATAGGAGGATGGAGGATTTAGAATTACAACATTTCGATATGCTTTCCAAGACTCTAGAGAGGTTTCAAAATTTATTAAAATACGGGGGAAAATAAGACAAAAAAAGAAAATACTACGTGAACGATGGAAATATAATAAAAGAGATATGACACTTGTTTAGAGAGAGAGAGAGAGAAACCGACAAAATGTCCATTACTATGATAACGCCGTGCGATCAGACTTGTGCTAGTGCTACGGCATTACATCGGGCTGTAATGGGCGATGCGATCGATTCCGTAAGAGAATTGTTTGAAACGAATGAAATCGACATCGAAGGGGTTGATTCTTTGGGGCGTACTGCTCTCCATTACGCTTGTACGAAAATTCGTTATGGGGGGGTGGTGGTTAAGTTTTTGCTCGAGAAAGGAGCTGACGTGAACGCTGTCGATGAAAACGGTTCTACGCCGCTACATTATGTCGCTTTTTATGACGAGGCCGATACCGCCAAGGAACTGATGAGGTCGGAAACCATTGATTTAAATCGAAAAAATGATGATGGTCACGTTCCTTTGCATGTTGCAATCGAACTTCGTCGCACGAAAATTGGAGAGTTATTGGTTTTGAATGGAGCCGATTTGAATGTTGTTAATGATCGTGATGAAACGCTGTTGCTTCATGCCGTGTTAAAACAAAACGTAGCAATGGTAAAATTATTGGTTTCGATGGGGGTCGATGTGAATGCTATTGTTGGTTATCATTCACCGGCGTTATTTCACGCTCTTAGAAACAATAATGTTGAGATTATTCGGGAACTACTCGCTTCGAAGACCATTGACCTTCATTGTAATGATGCTTTGTCTGGTGACATGCCTCTCCATATTGCAGTTCAATTGAAAAAGAAAGAAATGGTAGAGTTATTGGTCGAGAAGGGGGTTGATTTGCATACTCACAATATGATGGGTGAAACTGTTCTCCATACTGTAACTTATTGGCACGATGTGAAAATGGTGCGGTATTTGCTTTCGAAGGGAGCTGATGTGAATGTTGGTGATGCTAATAATGAGACGGCGTTGTTTTACAGTGTAAGAAACAACAACTTTGATGTTTTTGAAGAATTGGTGGGGTGGGAATCCGTCGATGTGAATCACGCTAACAACCAGGGTAAAACTCCATTACATATTGCCGTTTCTCACGATAGAATTCAAATGATAGAGTCGTTGCTTTTGAAAGGAGCTGATGTGAATGCTGTGAGCTATGATGACGATACGCCACTTCATGTAGCTACGCAGCGTAAAGATTTCTTGACCGTGGCGAAAGCGTTGTTTACGTCGCAATCGATCGACGTGAATCATCAGAACTATGTACACAACACTCCTCTCCATATGGTTTCTTGCAAAGGTAATAAAGATGCGGTGGTGTTTTTGCTTGAAAAGGGGGCTGATGTGTCTATTAGTGGGGAATGTGATTCTACTCCTTTACATATAGCTGCCCAGAGAGGTCATTACGAAATCGTCAAGTTGTTGATAAAATACAAGAGCGATGTTGCGGCAAGAGATGAAAAACAAAATACGCCCCTGCATTTGGCAGCTCGATTTTGTCGTCTCAAGATATTGAGGTTTTTGATAAGGAACGGGGCCGATTTAAACGCATTAAACAACCAGAAGCGTACCCCTTTACAAGTTGCTAAACAGAATAGGGTTGGTGAAAATGTTTACAGAATACTCGAAATGGCAACCAACGAGTAAAACCCAAAATTCTGAGGACGTTAAAGAACTGTATTTTATTCAACATTGTAGTACAGAGTTGATTGACGAATGACTTTTGAACAATAAATTTTGACACTGTTTACTTAACCACGTAAGAATGATTTTACAATAAAACAAGTTTAAAGTTCTTAACACGTTGTCCAAATCTGGAGTTCTTTTAAATCGTCATCTTCATCGTTTCTCGGGGGGAAATTGTTATTGGGTACTTTGGGTAAAGGAAAATCTGGTTCGAATAAATTACCGTCAGACGTGCATCTGCAAATATCTTTGGTTTTCATGGCTTCTAATTCTTCTTCTAGTTCGTCGTCATCCATGTCCGTATTGTTAAATCCTATTGAAACGAGAGCATCGTTAATTTCTCGAAATGTTTGTTGCTGTTCTTGTATGTCGTCCATGATGTCGTGTACATCGTCGATGTTTATCTCGTTGTGGATAGTTTTCAAAGCCTGTGCGCCGAGTGCCATGTTTTTAATGATTTCTGTGTTTGTGTTAGCGTTTTCGAGAGTGTCTCGCTGAATTTCGAGCGTCGA
>JAOBRF010252756.1:0-12282 GCA_027575005.1 Sphenopus marsupialis | reverse complement strand
CGATTTCTCCCAAGCGCACCTCGGTTTGCATTAGCCCATGCAAACACAGTTGGCGTGTTTCATTTCTTAATTGAAATAAATTTTCGATTGTACCAGATCTCTTTTCTATCAGAAACCCTGTTTTAATTTAAGATTTGACACCAAATTAACCTGGTATCAAACTCAAATTTGGCAGTATTCGCAAAAGGAATTGAAATGGTAGAGTTTGGAGAAGAGGAGGAAAGTAGCAAGACTGACATTGCTTCACAGATCACTCAATAATCAAGTGGCAGTGTCAGTACCCGAGTATGTGAAACAGCAATCTTGTCTGAAAACCAGGTTCTCCCACCCCAATAAATTCGTCCGCCCCCCTGCAACCCCGGTCTGATACATATAAATTTAGCTTTTGGCCACGTACAGATTGGAACAATCTCCCAAATCACATAATTGAAATGACAAACTCTAAGAGTTTTCGAAATGAATTAGTAAACTTTGTCTAGTACTTTGACTAATCTCTTAATTTTTACTTTTGTGAAGACTTTTTAAAGCTGCTGACCATCTTGCCTAATGTCCATTTGGATCTTGCAAGATAAACAAATGTAAATGTATTTTGTGTGTTCCGTTAGAACGTGATTCCAACAGATGCAAAATACTAACAAATTAACTACATGCTTTATCTTATTTAACTAAAGTAAAGTCTGCAGTAGGAACCCCTGTATTCATTAACCATAAAGACTGATCCAGTTTACGTCGTGAGATGCAATTTACCAAAAGAAGGTGCAATTCATATACAAAAAGGAAATGATCGGGGAATCAACAAAGATCGGTCCCAATGTTGTGTTAATTGGATATGATTTAAATTTGCAGGATACATGATCATGAACAACAAACTTTAAAGTCTGATCAAGGGCAAATTGTCGACATCAATCCAGAAAACCAAAATCTGAGTTCTGAAGGTAAATCGTTTTTGCTCCATCATTTTTATAGTTTAATGTATTTTTCGGTCATTATCGTCGTCGTGGTGGTCGTCATCATCATCATCATCATCATCATCATCATCATCATCATCATCATCAACAACAACAACAACAACAACATCATCATCAACAACATCATTTTTATCGTCATCGTCGTTGTCATCAGCAGCAACATCAACTAAAATGCAGACTTTTATTTAAATTTTTCAAATCTACATGATTGACAAAGAAAAACTGATTAAAATATTCGTTCCACCGTATATGAATCCATTTATCGATTTGTTTGGCATAATTTCTTTTCATATGTGTGTATGATTTTTAATTTCTTTCAAGACGTTATTAATGGGGAATTGCGGAACAACTTAGTTTTTTTGGCGCCTACAGTAAAATCGTTTTGTTCTTGTGTTTTTTTCACAGCGCTACTTACTGGTGCAAAACTTGTGTGGCAGCAGTACAAGGCCATGCTTACAAAGAGGTTCCTGAACTCAAAACGGGAGAAGAAAGCAATTGTAACTCAACTCATTTTGCCTTGTATCTTGGTTATTTTTGGATTATTGCTCAATGATGCCATTCCGATGAGGGATAACGACAAACCTCGTCTCCTACAACTAAGTAACCTTAGCATAAACGATAAGCCAAGTAAGGCATTTTTTGCGGACTTCCGAAATAACAGCAACAAAGGAGATACATTGAGTGTAAGTTTTCAGATCATAATATTGCAGATTATAACAATATAGCGAAGACGAAGGGTGACATTTCTTATAAGGTCTATGTGTAGGTCTTTGACTGTGAATTTTAAAGCTTATAGAATTGCAATCAGACTTGTAGTACTCGACCCTAGAAGAGCGACAAACTCCTTTTCTTGGTTCACACGAGATGAATTTTAACGTATGGGAACCTTTTTTTGTTGTTCAAATTTAGTTGGATGTTGAAACATAGTAGAGTGTGATTTCCAAAATGTTTTCAAGTAAAAAAAACACAGTTTAACCAGGCAAAATCTAGTATCCTACAAGGGCTCAGTGAATTGACCTATGAACCAATTGATACTGGTCAGGCGCTCTTCCCACTGAACTACCAACCTACATTTACTCTATCTATTGGAAACTGGGTCTTAATTTAGGCTGTGATTGGTGTTGTAATGAGCACATTGCACGATAACTAAAAGCTTCTAAGTGATAGGTTCTAAACGCCTTAATGTTTATAGATCAGTTACTGATTAAGTAAGGTGTAGATATACAACTTCGAGCGGCAGTATGAATGAAAGACGAAAGTCAACCTGTATGATGTACAACTAACGTTGACGTTTGTTCAACTATGTCTTCGAGAAAACTTAACACATCAAGATATGTGTATCAAATGTTATGCTCTTACTTTATATAATTCACTGGTTTATATTTTCTGTCACAGTAGTGAAAATTCTTTCGTTTCAGCTGGCTAAGAACTACTTGGAGAAGGTCAAAGTGGCTGTAGCCGATGTAAAGAGCTCCGTCATAAAGATGGAGAGTGAAAACAAATTGAATGTAAGCGTTAAGGGAGAGGTGTTCCCACTCGACAAAAATCTGACAAACTGTTGCAATTACCAGTTTTTGGTGCTTAACCCCACGTGCAGACAAAAGGTACGGTTACCTATTATTTATGAAAGGGTCACTCTCTGTTAATAAACTAAAATCTTAAAGTGATGTTTCATGTGGCAATTTTTCATGTAATATCCCCGTGAAACGACGTTATGAGACAAGTTGCAGTCACTTTAGATAGGTAGAAAGTATTGTGACTGAAAAAGCTTTTTAAAGGAGTTTCAATAAAGTTGTATTTTATTATAACCTACCGATTATTTGTATATTGTGAAAATATAAATTTAAACAAGAAGGATACAAACCCAATATTAAAATACTGAAGCTGAATTTAGGAGTTTGTTGTTTCAAGTAAAATTTGTGACTACAAGTGTCCGAGTTTTGTAAATAAAGCTAAAAAGAAGCCGAATGATCGAAAAGATGGAAGGT
The DNA here is from genome assembly GCA_027575005.1 of Sphenopus marsupialis. Taxonomy (NCBI): domain Eukaryota; kingdom Metazoa; phylum Cnidaria; class Anthozoa; order Zoantharia; family Sphenopidae; genus Sphenopus; species Sphenopus marsupialis. The sequence goes on along the minus strand of JAOBRF010252756.1, from coordinate 9,326 downwards.
TCAGGGAATAGAATGCTATTCACGCTGACTTGGAATTTGATCATAGCCCGTTGGAAGGTTTACCACTGACATGAGAAAAGTCTAAAAGAACTAAAGCGTTTGCTGCCCGAAGCTAATCCGAAAATATATCGAAAAGCTTCAATGTCACGACACTTTTACGAAGGACACCATAGTTCTATCCGTATTTGCTGGTACAGTATTTGTGATTCACCGTGTTGTGAAATTCTGTTCGCCATAGCATTGTTTTAAATTTTTAAAAAATTCGTTTGATATAGCAACCAATCGGCTTCCGCGCTTAGAAAACCGACCAATCATGATGCGTCCGTTCATTTGTTTAGAATAGAACTACGTCAAAGAACAGCATTAACGGCTCTGATTCATAGACGGTTACGTTGTTTAATTGTAAGCGGCTATGCGTAAACTATCTGAGTCTGGCTTTAAATGTTTTGATGTTTAATGATTCATTTAAACTTGCATCAGGTGAAGTCCATGTTTTTGCACCAGTAAACTTTATGCCGAAGACGCCATAGTTTGTTTTGCCTTGGCATCGCAAAGGCACGCCCGGGGGAGAGCCGTGTATTATAGTTATGTACTGGATGAATGACTGATTGACTGGAAATAAGCGTTGTAAGTGATACGAAAATGATCGAATGTAAGATATTACTATAGCACAATGTAAGATGTATAGCAAAATAATTGTGTCGTGCGCCTTACCATGAGGTATAGCATAATATGACATTTATTAATGTGTTTTTACTCGCTATTGCGTTTAGTTTTTAGCTGGCAAACTGAAAGCAGAGGATTGCAAATCAAATAAGAATTTTGGCTACGCGCCATGTCCCAAGTGTGTTCTTGGTGATAAACCGTAAGTTCAACCTTTAAGTCTCAGCTCAAAACTCACATGTTCAAACTTGCTTTTAATCTGTATTACTACTTTTTGGTATTTACTATTTAGTAGTTTCAATTATATTAGTATTTAATTTTACACTAAATTAAAATTGTAAAGCGCTTAGAGCCTTTGAATTAAGCGCTAAATAAATAAATTATTATTACAATTACTATTATTATTAGTTCAATGTTTTTTATTGTTTATTTGCATTAAAATTTCCATTGTTATGAAGAATAACCTACAAACTCTAAGTGACGAGTATTTTCTTTTTTAATGAATAATAATAAGAGATTATTTACCGAGTGCGTGGTCCGGATGGAAAAATATCAGACTGAGGAGAAAAGCCCTCGGAGTCAGGCTTAGATGGACGAATCTAAAGCAACGAACCCACGAATCTTTCCTGGGTTGTATTGGTGGTAGATGGTTATTATGAAGTCAAAGTCAATGGCATGTTTTTTTTTTCTCAGTGGCTTAGAACTTCCACAGACTACGGAAATAGTCAGTTATAGATTACTAAAAGTAAACGACATATAAAAAGCCATTTTATTATATAAACAACAATGAAATACCGAGTGAGTTTTCACGTGAAAATCTTATATTTTCACACGTGTAAATAACATGTTATCTTCACACGTGAAAATATCACTCTTGCTATGGTTACAATAAGATTTTCAATTTTTTTAAAACTCGCAACGTTACTTGAAAACATTTTTAAAGTAGTTCCGAAGATTTCCGATTACTTCCGAAGATTTCCGAAGTTTTCCCGACAGTCATGGACTACTAATCATGTTGACAACTAATCAATTTCTCGTTTGCCATGAAAAAGTAACAAAACCATAAGCCATCTTTGTTTCAAGTGACATTGATGCCTTTTCACTTTCTGTGATTTGTTTTTTTTTCTGCATGTCCTTTTTGCCACAGTAGTTGAATCTTCTCCCTCTACACATTGAACTTATTTCTTGGTAGTCCTGTTGAACAATGAGATTTGCCCATGCCCAATGCCAATGTTTGTTATCAAATCTGTTTCATTGGCAGCGTTTGCTATCGACTATTTTTCCCACGTACCGGAAAGCTTCATCGATCACCATTAGTTTTGAATGCATTTTTTATGAGAACCAATAGTTTTCGATAACTTACCCTTCATCTGTGGAGGCTCTTAATATAATTTTTTTTTATCACAGAACTGAGAGGTGCAACCCAGTTAGTTGCAATGAAACCAACCTTGCTGACATGAACACATTCATCACGGAGCATGTTCTTGAAGAAAGTGATGACAGAGATTATTTCTTCACTCACGTGGCAGGATTTTCCTTTTCAAACCGCCCCGCCACAAGTAAGAAACCAACAGCTGGAAATGGCACCAGTAATGCCACCTCACCCAACAACAGTACCTTGCCAGGCACCAACACCACATCCAGCAGAATTGGTCAACAAAGTCCCTACGTTGCTACTGTTTGGTACAGTAATGAGGTGCGTGGAAGATTTTTGTCTTTTTTTCATTTTGTTTTTATCACGATTCAGCTATTTACTACAATTTATAAATGCGACAGTCTCTGAATTCCAATTTTTGTGGTCTATCGAAAGTATCACGTTAACAGTGGAATTGATGCAAAATAATTGTTTCGCTATGGATCCTTCCATTATTACTCCCAGATGGTAAGGTAAATTTCCTCATGGGATGGGATTCAAAACTTTTACAATGCTCCTAGACAATCTTAGGTTCAGAATCTGGAAAACTAGAAAAAAGCCTGGAAATCCAAAACAACTCTGAGAAGTTTTGAAAACGGCTGGAAACTAAAGAAAATGTCTGGAAAAAGTCTGGATTTTCTTGGCTACACTTTCTGTATATAACGCGTCCATTGATGATGATGATGATGATGATGATGACAATGATGATGATGTTAATGATGATTATGTAAATATTTTGTCTGAAATGATTGAAGGTCGTGTTCTGTTGGGATCAACCAATATTGGTTGGTTGGAAATTTTTGTGTTCTTTTGCTTGGTTTGCTGATCAACCATTTTCAGCCAGCTCAAATGCCGGTTGAAAAGGTTGGAAACAATGGGCAGCGACCGCTGACTTCATGTTTGTACTTGCTACCAATGTTATTCTCGCCATTTTGTTTTGTGATTTCCACTCTCAAAGTGGACTGGTAATGACTATACCCAGTGCTTACCGCGTAGTCAACCAAAAACGGTTGAAAAATGTTCTATTGGGAATTTTCAACCTAACAAACCAAAACCGGTTGAAACGGTTGATTGAGATAGTACACGACCTTATGCTGATCTAATTTTGAAGCTGGAAAACTGAGAAAAAGGTCCAGAAAAAGTTTGCTCTCAATGATCTGTACAAACCCTGCGTAGAAGACATAAAAAAATGCTCTCGGTAGACCAAAAAAACATTTCAACTGACATTTTCTTAGGTAAGTGAATTGCTCAAGATTTTTTCTTGGTCCCACGCCTTCTGCTTATTTTCTTCTCCCTCTTAATAACAAAAGTGATTAAGAGACATCAAATAAAGTCAATAAGTGATTTTGGACTCTTTTTTATTTGTCCTAGGGATACCATATCATTGCCGAGTCCCTGAGTGCACTGAGCAACATTCTTCTCATTGAAGAGACCAACGACACCTCGTATAGCATTGAGACTACAAATTACCCTCTCCCTAACAGCATCAAGAATAAGGTGAACATCCTGTTTACTATTAGAGATCGTTTTATTATCATTTCTTATGAATAAAGAAATGATTAAATTGCATGGTTATTGTGGCAAAACTTCGAAAACGATTGAAGAATTAAAGAAAACCTTTGTAGAAACTGAAAGTTGTAGAAATTGCAGAGGTCATAGAGATCTTAAATCGACAATACATATTTGTTAAGATGCACTAAATTTGGGGCGTTTTGGCAAATGTTTTAGTAAGCATGCTTGCAAAAGAACGACGGACCATACAGTCTTAAAAAGCATCTCAAACTACATAATATTTTTGAGTATAATCTTCCATTTTCTTGAAGTAGTGGATTTATAGTGTTAAAGAAATGATGTGCATATTAGATTTCTCAAAGTTCTGGATATTGTGTCCTGGTTAATGTATAGGAAAACATCATTATAGCTACATAAACATTACAAAAGATCCATGCACACAAAAGATAGTATCATCGTAGTACGTAGCTTCTACTGGCTTATTTATTTTAAATACAATACGATATTAAAGACTTTTCTCATGAATGGCGGCGATTTTAACATTTTTTTGTCTGCATTTAAAATGGCACTAGTAGCTTCATTGTCGCTCTCTAGAACGAGTAGTGCTAATTTGAATGTGGAGAAAAGAGTATCGAAATCGCCGCCATTCACAACAAAGGTCTATTGGGCAGCTTTGGACGTGTATTTGAGGCATGGGATCATTATTCTTTATTTACTTAAAAAATAGACGGCCAAAACTCTAGGTTAGATACTTTTCCTAAGAAGGGCATCCAGGCTTTCCAAGGTTCCCACAAAACTTAAATGTACTGGTCCAACGCTATGACTTCCTTTAATAAGAAGTCACTAAAACAATAGAAGACTTCTGTAAAATGTTTTCTTCGTTCTTTTCCAGGCACAAAATGTTGCGACCAATGGTGCAGCTTTAAATCTTGCCATATTTTTGGCAATTGGGATGGCGTACATGGCTGCAAGTTTTATTACATTCATTGTGAGGGAAAGAGTTACCAAGGTATTTTCCAAACGATTTAGAAGTACTTTACTCTCTCTAAAAGTTCTGTTCTTCACGCAAAGCGATAAGCTTATTCATTTTGGCTATTAGTTTTCATTTTGTGGCCGAGTCATTTAATTGTTTGGCACAAATTTGAAAACTTACAAATTTTAATCAAAGAAATATTAAAAGACGAATAAAACTCAAAGTAAATACTGAGTATAAAGATGACGAAATCTCACTTTTTAGTTTCCATTCCATAACTTTAGACAATTAGTGTGAGTGAAATCTAACAAAGACAAGTATAGATTGAGAGACGAGAAGCTGATCAAAAAAAGGGATCCAAACTTTTTGTTGTACTTCACTTTACCCCTTTCCTAGTTTCGTTATCTACGACCTCTGTAAGGCCAAGCCCCTCCCCATACCTCTAATCGTCCGTTACAATACACCACTTCAACGAACCGCAGCCTCGGTTCCTGGTTGGAGACGACGCCAAACTCGGGGTTTAAGGAAAAATTTCATGGGATTCGCACAGGATTTGAGTTTCAGACGTCAATTCTATTATCTTCTTTCATCGATATTTGCTGATTATTTGCAAGAGGTGTTTTTTGTTGTGACAAAGTTGTCTTTCACTCCAAGTTTGGTGCCAAGTCTCCAACCTGGAACCGAGGCTGCGTTTCGTTTTGCGAAGTTGTCTTCACTACGAGTTTGATGCCCAGTCCCAACCTGGAACCGAGGCCACAGTTCGTTGAAGTGGTATACACAGTACAACATTAGCCTATCAAACTGCAACTTTATGATGGAACATATTTCTCAGTGGCTACCTCAAAACCAAATGGCTCGATGACTATATGATATCAAAACACAGACATCAAGAATAATTTTAAATCCAATTTTAAGGCTGACAGTTTTATGAAGTATTTATTTTTCAGTTTTTGAATTTATTCAGTGCGCGTCTTTTGAGAAATCAACTAATTTGGTCCATAAAATTAATTTTTGATGCAAATTGAAAATCAAACATTACTTACATTGACAAAACTGATTTGGACTTCTAATTTAAAGTATAGAAATGAATTCAATAGCAAAGCTGTTGAAAATTTTGAAAACCGACAATCATATGGTTCAATTCAGTAACTGTTGATGAAATAAGATGTTTGATTGATTTTGAAATCGTTTTAAACTGGCGAATGACAAGAAATGATTTTGTTGCAGGCAAAGCACATTCAGATTGTGAGTGGTGTCAACCCGTTTGCGTACTGGTTTGGTACTTACACCTGGGACTTCTTAAACTACCTGATCCCGGCAGTTATCATATTGATACTGTTCGCAGCGTTTAATTTGGACGCCTTCCAAGGAAACGCACTTGGAACAGTGTTTCTGCTTTTGGTGAGTAATTGGTCCTTTATCCCTTAATCCTTTAACCTCCAAGCAATTTATCAGCATCTACCTTCTCCTTACATAACTCAAACAAAATAATATAACTGGTAATGAGAAATAAGGAATTCATCAAGTGGAATAAGCTGTTGAAGTTGAAAACTCAAATTCTCCCAAACTATGGAGGACTATAGAAAGTATGGTGCTCAGTTAGGAGAATTTATCAACACGTTAATTGGTGAGCAATGCCGGCTTAGACAAGTTTCAGTTGTTGAACTTTTCATATGTTGAACCTAACGCAAACGAGGGAAAACAATAGAATTTGTTCATTAGCTTAGGCTGGTCACATGAAAAGTTCGAAGTTTGAAAAGGCCTTGAATTTTTTAAACGTTTTATATCAGTAGCAGTATATAGACCTTTAGTGGAAACTTTGCTTTTGTTCTACAACTCAGTTTAATTTAAGTACATGCTTAAAAGTACAACGGAATCTTTTTTAGCAAAAACTGCCATACATACTCTTATAAAAAAACCTTTGTTAATATGACCACCCAGTTAGTATAATATAAAGGATGTTACACGGTGGCGCGAACATATTTGCTCGCGCGTGAAATCTTGTTTTCCCACTGAAGATAAACTTCATATGTTTAAGGTATCGTGTAATTTTCTTTTTAGTATATAGGTATGAGTGTTTCCCTGGAAAATAAAAACAAAAAACTTGACGAAAATGATATCCAAAAACTATGAATTCACAAAAACTATCAACTGGTACTATGATAATAATAAGCTTAAAACTCAAACATAGTAGAAATAGTAATAGTAATAGTAATAGTAGTAGTAGTAGTAGTAGTAGTAGTAGTAGTAGTTGTAGTTGTAGTTGTAGTAGTAGTAGTAGTAGTAGTAGTAGTAGTAGTAGTCATAATAATTGTAGTAATCTTCGTAATAGTAATCGTAGTAGTCGTAGAAGTCTCTGTGACGTTTGTAAATGTCGCCATTTTGTCTGACTAGTGTTTTGACAACGCACGCCGAAATAAGCAGAAAAAACAAAGGAATAACGTTAGTGATATCTTCACTAGTGAGGATTAGGAAAAAATGTTATATCCCGGATGTAGTTTCGTATGAAATCTACGAGTGGCATATTTTACAGTAAAACACTTGTATCAGTATAATAAATTGAATTATATTTGGCCTATAGTTGAACTTATTAACAGGTATTCACTGTAGTTACTCTTGGAATTCTGTAGTGTAAGTAGCGTAATCTTAAAAGATGATTGTAGTATGTATGCCTCTATTTACAGAGTGCTGATGCTAATTTGTATAATATGATTGCAGATCGAATTTGGCCTGGTAGTGCTTCCATTTATATACTGTTGCTCGTACGTATTCAAGTCGCCTCTCATCGCGTATGCAGTCACCGTATTTATTCTTTCACTGCTTAGTTTGGTAAGTTGTATTGACATTTTGGTGGATCAAAGCTTGGTAGGTTTATCCGCTTTTCCTCAGGCAAGAGTTTTATGATTATAAATATTGCTGCTACATACTGTATCTGTTACTGTGCGAAATCTTTCAAGATTATAGGTCCCAATAACAAAATTGAATTTTTCCTTTACTTGTGGTACTTTTTTCAAGTAAAACTAAAAGGAGTCAGATAGTCTTGTTTTACAAATACCTCTTATGTTTTGTTTAATGGGTACAGAACCGTTCAAAATGCAATTTTTTTCTTTTTTTTGTCCAGGCAATGTTGATTGCTGTTTTTGTGTGTCGCATACCAAGCTTGGAAACACAAGATGAAGCTGAGATCATGCATTACGTTTTCTTGTTCTTCCCCACTTATGCGTGAGTTTACTTATTGATTTTTTTGAATCATCATCATCAACATCATGATGATGACCGGTGATTGTATTGACAAATATACACATTGTATGTGATAATGAAAATGATAAGTGGTGATGAAATAGACAAGCACAAATAGTGGATGTGATCAAGGTAGTGCCTGGTGAGTGTACTCACAAGTACAAATAATTTATTTGATGATGAAAGTCATAAGGAATGATGGCATCCAAAAAACAAGTAGTGTTTGTGATGATGACATTTGGTGCTATCGACAAAAGTAACGAAGGTTTTTTGATGAAGATAATTTAAATAGTGTATGTGGTGGTAAAATGACTGAAAACGTGACAGATAACGGAACGATTTTTTGGTGATGACACCAATAGCAAAGTGTTTGTTCTTTAATTTGGTTTTGTTCGGCACATCTTGTCTGGCTTGATGGTAAGACGTATGTTTGCAGTATGATTGTTAGGATTACTTTGTCTATGTGAGAAAGAACGCTCCAATGAAATATTAATATTTCTATTTTTCTATTTAGACTGTCTTATGCTTTGATTGACATGAACGACAACTATCAGGCCAGGAAGACTTGTACAGTTTCGTTAGAGTGAGTATTGGGTTTGGTGCAGACAGGATATCTCTACACACTTTATCCTTCTGAATAGATTATGTCTCGTTGACTAGTACCGACTGCCGTTAACTGACTGATGTAAGGTGCTTAGTTGGTGTAAATTTTTTTTTTTTTTGGTTTCTTGCACTAAGGTTTTCAAGAAAATATCCTCTTTAAAGCATAGCTAATACTTTCGACAGGTTAGGAAGCTCGATGGTTTTCTTTGTTATTTCTTGTGCTGAAAGCAGTTTTGTCAGTAATCTTTTCATAAGTTTGCAAATCCAAACTAATGACTTTGTTTAAATGAAATAAAAACTGCTATGATATTTACAAAATCCTGTACATCCATAAATTTTTGTAATACAGAATTACGGCGATGAAATTAGGGAAGAAATCTGTCATGATTTTGATATCTGTTCCAAATACTTTCAATCCATAGAGCGTGTTGGGGGAGTGTGATATAGAGGCAGGGTCTAGAGACAATGACTTCTTTTTAATCCCATAATTTCCCATAGTTTTGTATGATAGTTTATATAAAACCACATCAAATCACAAATCAGTTTCCAAAACAAATTATTTAAAAAGAAGACATGCTAAATGGAACGACCCTTAGACCCTCCACAAACGAGGGATTAAATTTAAAATTCATTGATGACCAAAAGCCGGTAATCGACAACTAGAAAAACCCCGTGTGTGGACTGAGTTTTCGATAGCAAACAGCCAAAAATTTAGGTAACAGTAACAAACGCGTGCCCCTTGTCAATAATTGAAGTTTTCCCAACGGTGACACAGTCATTAACAACTATTCGGTGTCGACAACTATTCAGTTTCTGTAATTTAGTAGACGAGGTCCAGTGCTCAATTTTAAAGAAAATTTCTTGTTGTACATGGGGCAACCAACAATTATTTTTAGTCGTCCCTCAAAAGTCGAGGTCGTC
>JAOBRF010251646.1:0-12284 GCA_027575005.1 Sphenopus marsupialis | reverse complement strand
AACCAAAACCTACATAAAGAGTCTTATTGAACACTGTTAGGAAAATATGATTTCACACTAGCTGAAAATTTTAAATTTGTTAAAAATTGTTGCTCTGATTTCAATTTTTTCCAACCATCATTTAGAAATAACATTAAAAAAACAACAAAGTCCCATGGCTATGAGGAGAGTTGGCCCTTCCATCGTTCAAAATTTTCAGTTCTCTCTCGCATTGACTTTTTTTCATTGGCCGTCTACAACTTTAATAGTAATTAATTGTGGACAAAAACGTCCGATTTTCTTAAAATGTCCTAAAATCTCTAGCAAGGGAACTTACCATCACTACAGCCATAAAGATCAAATCTCAAACAAGGTTGTCCCTTCCAGGTTTGTGGGTGAATGCGAACATAACGAGCAACAAATGGGTTATAGAACCAATTGGCTCTCACCGTGTTTTGATTGTCAGCTGTAGAAAACTTCTAGTGAAGGAAAAATATTCTGATTTTAAACTTGTTTACCTTACTCTTTGCGAGAACCTGATGCGAGCTGTGTAAACTGACATAAAAATGGCTATTTCTTTTACTCGTTCCATTCAGGTTCGAAAACTTAGTCTGACAAAGAGCTGTCTTAATTATTTATTTAAAGTAAGTAAAAAACTGTCAACCTAAACTTATTTTAATATGTTAATTTTAGTAAAACTCTTACATTGAGGATATTAATTATATTTAATTTTTAGATTTCAGGCTTTTTGGTATAAAAGTGTGCATTAGGCATTTCCAACCAAGTGCTAAGCACTTCCGGTGAAATGTTTCATACATTATTAACACTTTCAGATGTAGTGGATGACCCTAAAAATGCTAGCGTAAGCACTAAATGACTACCTGTTATGACTTCTGTTATTACCTTCAATCCAGCTCCATTGTCTGTGAAATTATACCAAGCAACGTTGTCATAGGAAAAAGCGACAGAAAATGATTTGGTCCAATAATTTTGGGTTGCGCTTCCTTGCGTAGCTACGCCTCTCACTGTACCGGGTTTACCCAGATCAACCTGTATGTACTCCATGTTAGACTGTGTGGAACTACACCAGGATCCTCCCGTGCTATATAATCTGGAGTTATTAACACTTCCTGAAGAGGCGGTGATCTGGGAATTTTTAATATCTCCATTTTCTATGCCAAGGGATGATGCGCATGCTAAAAAAGATATTGTAATGGTTTAATATTAAGTTACGTAAGAATTACTATTGCGCTATCAAGAAAAAAAAATTGAAGGTTGAGCCTATCTGGGTGGGGAAGAAAGGAGGGGGACGGGATTAAATCGCGCACTCACGTAAATTTTCTTGAATAGTTTTTCGTCATGATATTTCTTGAGTTTTGCCGTTATTTAATAAGGAATATCTTGGTTACCGTTTAATGTTCCTAAGTCCTTCATGTTGTCATTGCAAATGTATGTTTACGGAGCACTGTTTTTAAATTTTTGAAAAACAGAAAATTTTTTTGCTATTAAATCAGTTTTCGCAATCTGGGTGAAACACTTGTTGTTTTTCGGTTCAAAAGGTTTGTTGTTCTATTCTAAGGGGTATAATTCATGTTTTTGTCAAGAGCATATGCTTAGCTTGAAAATAGTTATTGAAGGTTTTCGAAAAAAAACTTTGAATTGAACCAAGAAGAACTTAGCTTTTTTAACAATTTTGTTGTATCATATTATATATTATCCCCGTGCATTAATTCTCAGAAAAACATTAGTATCACATTTACAGTTCTTCAGCACTTATTTACTTCAGTTAATTTTCCAAATCCTTTCTGCGCTGGAAAACTTGCATATTTTTTGAAGGATATTTGTTTTGATAACAACTACAAACACAAAAAGTTTTCGTTGTCTCGTTGCATCATTATCTGCTGAAATAAATGTAATATTTCGAAAATAGTACTAGTATAATATAGTAGATGCTATTCGCAGAAGGCCCATCTTTGCTACCAAATAGAATTTTGTACATTTTGTACGATATTTATTATCGGAAAACTTATAAACTACAGTCTTTATAGACCTCAAGTGAGCCGTCGAAGTTTGATGCGGGTCTCGCTTAATTCTTGAGAATTGGTGACTTGGAGCCCGAATCTTCCTATGGTTTTTTCTCATCGTAACGTCAACAGTTCCTACCTAGCATCTGTTTATCAAAAGGATTGATCTGAAACTGCAAGAGTAGGACATTTTAGAGACCTTGATTTTCAAAATTTTCTGGGGAGCATGCTAAAAGACCACCCTAAGAACGTATGCCTCCAAAACACCTTGATCGGGTCTACGAACTGACGAATCTACGACGTTCACTGAGTAAATTAAGGTAAACAGCACTTGGCTTTTTAAAGCATGGAGTTTATGAAATTGTGGCTGACATTATTCTGAGCAAAACTAATGGCAAATCGTTCTTCGTATTTCCGCTTCCACATTCACAATATTTCTGTTTCTTGATCAACTGAGTAAAACACGACCGCATGTACGTGCTGATCATGCTTTCGTTGTTCATATAACATTTCATTGATGTGTTGACTGTGCCTGTTCAGCAGCTAGACTTGTAACGACCTGGCCTTAAAATTGCAAGAATTTGGTCGTTTTTGAGGCTCTCTTTTCCAAAGTTTTGTGGGGAGAAGACCCCAGACCGCCCTAGCAACTCATGACACTATATTACAACGTTCAACGCGTGCTAAAATAAAGATATCCATATTATGAACACTAAAATGTAAAGTATATTATATACAAGGGAAAAAAACAAAGCGAACTCGGACTTGTGAAATTATTAAAAAACTACGCTAAACAAATTCATTTCTTAAATGACAACAATAGATGTTTTAAACTAGTTTACTATTTAATGATACAAAAGAAAACGTTATTACATTATTAAACCGAAGCTAAACACACAATCTGATTCAATTCGTGCTAATTTCACTTAACAATGGCCCTTATTGTACCAATTTTTTCTTTTGTATCTTTATATATAAATTAGTTTAAAACATCTATTGTTGTCACTTAAGAACTGAATTTTCACCTAATTTTCACTCCTTGAAAATGGAACCATAGTTGTTCTGAAAGGTCGGTTGTTTATTTCTTATTCTAGATTTAAAAAACAAAGACAAGCAAAAAGCATTTTTAACGAAATGAATTTATACTTCAACATTTTGCTTACCTTAATTTTTATTGCACCCCCTCTTTCCCCAACCATCTCCTCCCTACATTTTAAGGTCCCGGCCATTTTTTTTAAATAAAAATAGCGCGAGTAGAACCTTCTAACAAATGATGAAACATTTCAAGCTATATTAAAAAGAAGAATCAGGCTTAAAGTGCCTATATCACCAAAATATTTTTTTACGGATTCGGATAGATAATTAGTAATTTTTTTTTATAAGATTTTGCTTTAAATTTTTAGTTTTGGAGTTATAACGCTTAAAGTGGCTATTTTCAAAAACAAGTCGAGCATATGGGGAGAATGGGAACTTTGAACATGTTTACTTCATTCGCAAAGGAATAGTGCAGAGACTGCGTGCGCGTTGCGAAAAAAAAATTGTGAAAAACTAAAATGTCCCGATCGAATTCGACGAAGGCAGGAAATAGAGGATAAATCACCAGAAAATAGGAACTATGATTCCATCGACTTTGTTTCTTTTGACGCTGATGCACGACACCGACATGAGGCTTACTTTGACGAGCTCGTTGCAGACGAAGCTTTGCGAGAAAACTATAAGAAAAAGGGTGAAGACGATAGTGAAAGAATGAAAGATTTGCAGCTACGATGGGATGGAACAAAACCGGTTACAACATGGTATAAAAAAATTAGACGCTATTCTAGCGACGTACAATACACATTACAATCGAGTCACATGTTTTCTCGCACGCGGACCGTCAAGTAGCGCAGGCTTACAAACTTTCAACAACGTCGATAGATAGATTGATAGATAGATAGATAGAAAACGCAGACCTAGACTCGGCCTACCACAGATAGCCCGAGTAATAAATTCATTTTTATTGTGTGATTGAAATACTACCGGAATATATATTATTTGTGATATACAAATACTATAGCCGGCGAATGTTGACTTTTTTTTTTCTTCTCAGCCACTTTCAGAAAATTGGTGAGGCAATTTCTCATTTTTCATTAATTATTAATATTTTTACGGCTTAGAAACAATTTCTGCCAATATTATGGGCAGGCAGTATACGAGTCTATTCGAAAACCACGACCAAGAACCTAAAGGCTATTGCGCAGGCCATAGCTTTCGAACAAGATCGCAGCAATATAAAGTTACTTAAAATAATTTCTCAAATTCTGTGTTTAGAATCTTCACCAGGAACTGATGAACCAAGTGATGAAATTAATCAGTGTAAAGCCCGTTTGCAGATTATTCCTCTACTTACGCTGGATAACTCCAAATAGTTCCATTCTTAAAGTTGGATAATTGTTAAACGCTGTAGGTACTATTTCAATGATCTTTGCACGCACAGCTTGGGACAGTTCGTTCTTCTTTTCCTCTTCGCGTTTCACGTTTCCCTCAAATATCTAGTTCGGTGTTAGAAAAAGCAACGTTAATTTTTATGGAAAAACGATTTCAAAATCCCACAGTTACGAAAAAAAGAAATTATCACGACAACATGTCTTAAAAATAAAAATAAAAACAAAAACAACTCAACTCAACTCAGGATGTTGAGGGTTACTTTTGTTGGGGGAAGGGTCACTACGTTTTAGCGTAGCTTTAGGATGGGCCTTTTATTTAAAAAACCATTTGAAGGGAGGGCTATAATTTGTTTTACATTACAAGTATTTGAACTGAAATTTTTCTCGGTTGGGTCACAAGTAGCTATTATAGCTGGGCAGAAAAGCATGAAGTATTATGATATCAAAAGTCTTATTACTAGTCACACCTATAACTCCTATAGCTAGCTTTACTGGTAAACAGTTGTCATTTAATTTTATTTTATTAATATTTAGTGGAACATATAAAATAGTCTGCCAAATTATTTCAAGACAACTTTGCTTAAATAGAAAAACAAATGCCGTAGGCATGCATAAAAAATGGCCGGCGTGAAACATGTTAATCGTTTAATTTATAGAAGAATTTATGGAAGATTTATCTAAAAATTTACGGAGGAAAGATTTCAAGAATTTAGAGGCCAAATTGAAAAATGTACAATATTATATTGAAAAATAAATACCTTGAGGAGGAATTAGCTGATTAGGTTGAGCCCTTAAGTAATTTGCTTTTTTTGTAATCGAGCATTTAATTCATCTTCGTAATTTATCTTTAAGCTTATAATTAAAGTTTGATCATCTCATCATCTATTTTGCGCACACATATATATATATATATACAGATGATGGAATGCATGTATATGGAAGTTAAATCTGTCTTCCTCGGAAATAAATGAAGTTTTTTCTTCTCAGACCGTTTGAAAACAATTAACCCTAGAAGCCCTGGGGTGGGGATTGAGGGTCGTAAATTGATACATCTTTTTGACACTAATGAGGTGACGTCACGACTGATGACGTCAATACAATTAGCCACGCAATTTGTGTGTTCAGACTTCCAAATTTCAACTTCTCGCTAAATAGTGACTAAATAATGACAGTTTTACGATTGATTTTAACTATTTTGTAGTTTCCAATCCCTAAGTGCTGTTTTATCATCTTTGTATAACTTAAACTTCGATTAAGTCGGGAAAAAAACTAAGATGGTTGCAACGGAAGATGATTGCAACGGAAACCAATTAGACAACACGTGACCGTGTTTATTAAAAAGTACTAAGGAAACTGATTATTATATATGTACCAAGTATCACGTAAATCGGATGAATTGTGTCGAAAGTAGAGGGCCCCTTATTGCTATCCCACACCCAACCTCCAGAAGTGTTCGGTACCTTTTTTTGCTCAAGGCTTCTAAGTTGAATCTTTATAATTTTTAGCACCTTGTTTTCCTGACTTGCTGAAACTGGTTCGCATTTCTTTACAAATTTTTACACGTCATTACTCACACTCTCGTAGGTATGTTCTTCCTCAAAGTTTTATAACATTATAATATTCTAGTATTGTACTAATTACAGGAGGTATTACATACGTTTACAACTCACTTTTTCCTTTCCTTCTTCCATATAAGAACTCCAATTGTTGTCGGCCAAGGTAAACTTTAGTGTATACTTTTTGACATACTCGTTATTACCTCCTCCGCTGCCCAATGTTGATATCGCACATAAAAAATAAACGCTTCCAATGTCGATTCGTAGCCAGCAGGTTGATTTGTCAGCTCCTACTGGAGCCCATCCAACCGATCCTTCACCAAATCTGGCGTTGTAAGGTGGGTAAGGTGGTGAGCTATAATACGACGAAGCTGAAAACCTGTGATTAGGAAACGCGGTCCTATTGAAAATACCAATGGCGTTCGTTTTGCAGCCTAAAACAAATCCAAGTTGTGAGTTCAGTAAATTGGCTAAAAAACTTTTTGTTATTGCTTAAAATGTACAATTCATTAGCTCCAAGTGCTATTTTAACCCCATTTCCCACTTATGGTAAACATAAGACAAAGAAATATATACGCCCGTGCAGAAGTGTTAATTAAAGTACAAATTAATGTTAAAACGCTTTATGTAAACTCACGTCTTCACTGAAACTGAGTCAAAGATAACGAACCAGACCCACACGAACAAAAAGTAAAATGTTTGGCTTCAGCGGATATTCAATGTAATACTTCTGTAAAAGGTTTTTGTTATTGCTTAAACTTTAGCATTCATCAGCTCCAAAGGCTGTTTTAACACCCTTTTTCCCAATTTTTGTAAGCACTGATAAGACAAAGAAACATGAGCCGGCGCAGAAATTTGATTAAAGTACACAAATCATCTTAAAACGCTGCACAGAAACTCGCACCTTCGCTGAAACTGAATCTTAGATAACGAACCAGGCCCACCCAAATAAAGAGTAAAATGTTTGGCTTCAGTTGATATCCAACCTAATACTTCCGTAAAAGGTTCATGTTGCCCTAATAACTTAAACTAAACACCAGCTGGGCTGAGCCTGGTAAAGAAATTACGTTTATAAATTTGAGACGCTGCTATGAGTTTAACATAAGCGCAGATTCTTCACTAGGAAAAAGGTTCATCACAAAAGACATCAAGATGGGTTCATTGCATGCATCCTTTATGATAATATTCTTAGAGGTCGGCCGACTTCAAACCACAATGGCAATTAGTGGCTGAATTGTTGGGTTTTGACTATATTGTTGGAGGACTTGAGGAAAGGACTGCATCAAAAGGTTTAAAATAGTATTTCAAGGACAAACAAAACCAAGAACAGGGCATAGTTGTAGTTATAGTAGTAGTCGGCTTAACAGTCGTAGTAGCACTTTCATGAGATAGTATAAACGTACTTTGCGTTTTCATCCCGTACAGCTCTAGTCGAAGGCAGATCCCACCGTAAAAGGTCTTTGGTAAAACTCGAACGTATCGGGCTTCAAATCCCTCGTACAACACACGTGTCACCACTGTGCTCCTGTCATAATTTCCTTGAAACGTCTGTTAAACAAGAGAGACTTGCAATTCATAAAAATTACTGTGAGTAGTTGTAAAAATAAATTATTGAGATGTTTTTCTTTCTTAACGCAAAAATTCAATATTTTTTTTGCTTTGTTTTCAGATTTGTATTTTAAATTGTTTTGTTCTCTTTTATGAAAATAATGTTTACACGAATGCCAAAAAAAGAATATATTTTGAAAATACTTTCAAAACTGTCGTTTTTTTCCAGAAAGATTTATCACTTTCAAAACCCGTAAAAAACCCTCTATGCATTTGTGTATATACAGAGCATAAAATTAAAAAGTCAACCAAACCGCCGCTACTAACAGGTCCCTATATATAGAATGAATGAATATATATATATATTGCTTCATCTAATATAATATTTATTGCGGCCTTTTGATTTAAGAATTGTTACAGTATTGAAATACTTTTAATAATGATAACCAGAAAACGTAGTTTACCCTCTTTTCCCTGTTTTCCTGATACATCGTCCAGTTTGTTCCATCTGTAGAGTACTGTACTTGATAAGTCCTGACCCACTGATCTGCTTGAGAGTTTCCCTGTGTAGCGACACCACAGATGATATAAACTGACCCAAGATCAACCTGTAGGTACGGTGTAGAGTCATTTGAAGAAGCACACCATGAGGACCCTGACGTGTAGTTCAGTCGTCCGTTCGCGGCTGGTGTGGTGACGTTGAACTCAGAAGAAGCAGACATTTGATCGTTGCCAACGCTACTATTGTCCGCAACCCCAACACTTGAGTCATAGCACTTGCCTAAAGCATTGAATTTGGTTTCAGTTAAATCTAATATTTATGAGATCTTTTAACTGTTATTTATATAGAAATATTCAAAGTGGTAACTTGGTGTTACGACCCATTTATTAAGTACTGCCATACAATGAAGCTTCGATTTAACGAACCTCTATTAACGAAGGTAATTTTTTTTTAGCCCAGCCAAAGTTACAGTAAAATGCATGGAACAGAACATCAATATAACGAACCTTGATTTAACAATATTCTCGATATAACGAGATCTCAATTTCTCAATTTAACGAATAAATGTCAAAACACGATAAAAGACGAAACCAAAACAGAATACAGGCTCCACAAGCCATGAAGATAACGAAGCCTCAGCTGTCTCAAAATATGATATTTCAGAAATTGAGCAAGAGCCAGTTAGCCCTGTGGAAGCTACTAAGGCTGTGAAAGTGGTTAGTAATTTCATTATGAGGTCTGAGCAATCAGGTGCGCGACAAATAGAGTTTCCGCGCTCCTTCTCAACAATGGAAGAATCTTTTAATAGCGAAAGAGAGTTTCAAAAACAAAGACACTCTAGAATGATGGAATTTTTCCACTAGCTAAAGCGTATTTATTGTTAAATTTCAGCCGTGTCAAACCTATTGTTTTGTTACAGACACAAACTTGGGTTACAAGAATATTTTTTATCATTTCATTTTCAAAAACAGAGCGAAAACACAAACATAGTTTTCTAGTCTTTTGTGCATTTGTATAAACATGGGCCGAACTTTTGTTTCGTACAGACAATAAATTACCATTAACTTTGTTCACAACTGAAATCATTAAATGTGGTCATGAGATACACTGTTACAAAACAATGAACACTGTAATACTGTAAATAATACTGCTTGGCTATTTTTATGCAAGTTCTTTATATCGGGGTTTTCGATTTAACGAACTCTCTATATAACGAAAAAAATTGTCCGGTCCCCTGGTACTTCGTTAAGTCGAGGTTTCACTGTATTACTAAATATTTAAATACATTTTTTTTCCTTTATTAGCAAATTTAATATAAGATAAAAAAAACGTTTGACGCCTGACGTAAACAGACTGAAACTTAAAACTGAGTCGTAGCTGCTACGCATTGAAACCCGGAAGTCCTTAAGCAGGAACAAATGTGGCAGTTGAAGTCACAAAAATGCTCCTATCTTGTATGTTATAAGCACGTGGCAGAAATAATGAGAAATAAATGCATTGTAGTCTGGCCCCTTATAAGGTCCAGGACTAATATGGAATCTGGACTCAACTCAAACACCATGCACCGTGAAGAATAATCTGGATTTCCCTAACAGAAAAGGTCAAACCTAAAAACTTGGATGCTAGATCCCAGTTTAAGTCAAGGAAGTTCTAAGGGTTGTCAATTCATGCCATATTTTTAGCGACTTATCGTTGTATAAGTAAGTAATAATTTCTATAGATTTACCGGTGTGATAAACCACACGGATGTTAGGAAAACACGAGAAAAGCTTGTAAAGCCCAAGCCAAATGCGATATGGCGGCGCCTTTAAATTTTTTGCAAGCACCGCACACTTTCACTCGCTTATAATTTAGGTCAAGAAATACTTAGTTTATAAGGCTAAAACCTGATCAAGTTACTATTCTTAGGTCTCTTTTAAAGAAAAAGCATATTTCTCAAAAAAACAGTTGTTCCAAGGGTGGAAACCCTTTTTTCAATTTCACTGTATACAACTGTAGTAGTAATTGGAAATGGCAACAAACCTCCCATAACGAAAGAAATTATAAAGGTATTGATCGATCGCGAGACACAGAATACTTAAGTCATTGATTCAAAGACTACCACTAAAAGAGAAATAACCTACTATATTCTTGTACATCGCTGAAATATATATATGATTATTTCTCTGTCGCAAACATAAAACTAAGATATAGGGGATATGTTATTTGCAGCCTCACTGGTTCACGACTTGCTCTCTGCATCAGTGCAATAATAATTAAATCAACCACAGAAGTAAACAAAAGCATAAGAGTACTAGTATTTTGACTCGTAAGTTAAAGATCATTCATAAGTTATTTACTCTTACCCTAGTTGCAAATTCCTTAAAACAGAAAGCAAAGCAAAACTGTAGAAATTTCAAAAAAGCAATGGGCTGAATCATTTAGCATCAGACAGTTGCGAGATTTAAAAACAAACACACAAAATGCGTTCTCTTATTATATTTGCAAATTATTTTGCTTCCATGCTTCCATGCTTACTTCACAACACTTGTTTTAAAACAGCACAATTAAATTGATCCGTTCAAGTCTATTCTTTTTCAAGAAAAAAAGGCAAAACATTCGGCATTCAGAAAGAGAAAGCAATATGGTTAAGCATTTCAGGAACTAGAGTGAGTTTGTTTGGTTGTTTCAATTTCGCCAGAGAACTTGTTCGAAACCAAATTCCTGTTAAGCCGAAATAGAGACGTTACACAAAGTATCCCTTTAGTTCACATTATGGCACACTTGTAATCAACCAACTTTGACTCCCAGATTTCGGCCTTGCTGGAGAATAAGGAAATTTCTGAAGTTGAAATAATATTTCAAAGAAAAACATCTGCTTTAAAGTGGATATAATTCCTAAATTAGTTTTTCCACCGTGAGCCAATTAAACCCAACTATAAGGATCAAGAAGGTAAACTTACCCGAGGCTTCGATTAGAAGAACACAGACGATCGCTACCCGGAAATAGCTAATGGTACAAGACGCCATGTTATTCTGAAATTAAGTGCAATTATAAGTTCCTTTGAGTTTTGTTTGATATCTTTTTGTTTCGTTGGTTCATTTCCTGCAAAGATAATTTTGAAAGAAAAACTTCCTTTATTCGCTGTCCAGCCCCTGAGGGCACAAACCTTTCTTATGATAATTTAAATATATAGCAATTCATAGTGTACAGAAAATGAATTTCGTATGGTGTATGATATTTATAAACCTCTTAAAATATAAGTATTAAAAGAAGGCCAAAATGTCGATTTCTTCGATAATAATGCAAGACTTTCTAAAGTTTAGCTCCCAGCATGAATATGGATAAGGAGCAAGGAATCTGATTGGAAACAAAAAGAAAGATCACACAACTTCTAATCAAAAAGACAAAAGTTTTATTGTAATTTAGATTTTGGCGTCAGGATAAAATAAACTTCTATTAAATGTTGCAATTGATTAACAGATTTTGGCTATAATAGTAAACCATGAAGCTATCGACGTTTATTGTGAAGGCAACCAATATTCTGTAATAGTAATCGAAAGAGCTAGTTACGAACTTCATCATAATTAACAAATTGAGTCCGTGTAAGCCGTAGATTCTGGTAATGAAAAATAACACAAGAATAGTTAAAGAAAAGAAGTTGCAAAGTTCTTGGACCATACTTGCTAAATTAAAGTTAGAAACAGCAGGAATCCGCTTGTGTTGCTATAATTTACATATCCCATGCTGCCTATCGTTTGTTCACTCGGAAATTAGTTAATGATTTTAAAAAGAACTTAAGTGGTCCGAAGGTACAAAGCTGAGCAGTCTGAAACGAATTCGAAGCAAAGTTTTGACCACAAATGTAGAAGGTACTAAGCGAGATGTAAATTTTCCAACTTGTAATTAGTAGTATAAAAGGAATGTCATCAGTTTTAGTTTTGTTGAGCTGCTTTTCTTTCTCAGAAATAACAAAAGTAGAAGCAACCCGTTTCTTTCGCCAGTTCCTGTCGCCCGTTTAGTGGGTAGAGTGTTTAACCCGTAGCAAGAGCATAATGGGTTCCGAGTTTTTGTTCTTCTAGACAAAAAGCTTGATATATATGAATATCCCATTCATACGTTCTTCGCTAAATTTCGATCCGCATTTGAAACATCATTCTCAAACTCATTAATTATTCATGCACTGATGACCCAATCAGATTGCTTCAATTCGGTCAGGTGCATGGATCTTGATACCCAATGAAAACACAGATGAAAACCACACGTGTTTTG
>JAOBRF010250536.1:0-12329 GCA_027575005.1 Sphenopus marsupialis | reverse complement strand
ATTTACGATTAGAAAAGTATTACATTTACGATTAGAAAAATATTTAAATTTACGATTAGAAAAGTATTACATTTACGATTAGAAAAATATTACATTTACGATTAGAAAAGTATTACATTTACGATTAGAAAAATATTACATTTACGATTAGAAAAATATTACATTTACGATTAGAAAAACATTACATTTATGATTAAAAAAGTATTACATTTACGATTAGAAAAGTATTACATTTACGGTGGGTCATTACATTGACGGTTGGTACATTTCTCTCCAATATCTAGGGACTTGGGGTACAATCATTTTTCATCAATACCTAGTAGGAGTTTGGTTAATCTATCATCGCTTCAATTACTGTAAGTATCAAATCATGAATCAGTTAATGTCACCTACAAAGACAAAGAAAATACGGATTTTTCTGTAACCTTATACTTTATAGTGCATAATATTTGTGAGCAAAAACGCAAATGTTTTTTTTTTCATTGTTTTATCTGACGTAATATGCTTGTTCAAGGTGCCTTTACTTATAATTTGTAATTTGTAAAACTGACACAAGTCATATTGGTACACTGACAAGTTTCTATATTACGCAGTTTACCTGTTTTAATTTAATATCTTTACGCGATTTTTTACCAAATTCTTTTGTTTTTTATCCTTTCCCCGCGGGACTGCTCTAGGACACATTTGGTTGTGTTTTGGGGAATTTGGGGTTTTACACTTCAAACTTGGTTGTTGCTTGAACTTTTCTATCGCGCTGGAAACAACTTAAGCTACAAATAAACGTTAAAGTTTGAAGCAGCACTGGCTGAATGAAGTAAATGATGCTGTTATTCCCCTTTAATTTATTATATTCTCAGCAAAATATCTCGTTTCTGATTGGATAATTGCGAATGCATAAATAGGTTATGGAGTGCATTTTAGGTTATTGAGTGCAATACGGAAGCTGCTATGGAAACACACGCAAGCGCCAAATTTGAAAACAAAAACAAAATGGCTGACAGTGGTTTTGCTACTTCAAACCAATGCGATGTCAAGCAACTAAAAGAAAATTCTAAAAACCACTTTGTACTTTGAAAGCACCACAGACCTGGTTGAAAGTCAACTAGAAAATTGATGAATACGAGCACGAAGAGCTCGATAATGTGTTGCAAGTACTTTAAGCCGAAATACGTTCCAAAGACGGTTTAAATTGATTACGAACCAGAAAGTATAAAATCAACGATAGCAGTCCTTGACCGCCATTTGAAAGAAAGTGGCTAAAAAGAGACTCACCAGCCACACAGCAAGAAAAAGTTCCGGGCAGCAAACGTTAAGCGGCAATCAATTATTCAAGCCACCGGCCACGTGAGTGAAAAATCTCTGAATGACTACGATTAAGGCAGCGAAAAGGAGCAGCGGTAACTGTCAAATTAACATCATCAGCGGTACCTCGCAGTCAAAACCCTGAGTTGTCAAGTAGTTGTCCTCTTCTCCCAATGTGGTCTTTTTCTACTTGTAAGTCCAACATGCGAACAGGCAAACACAAGCGGCCGTTGTTTTCACTGTCAACAACTTTCACAGCTGTCAGGTGATTTTTGACGTGTTTTAGGAACAATGCAGTTCCCCATCCGTAACCCAGACTGCTACTCATTTAGAATAAAGAAGCCAGACTTTTAAGCAACGGTTTAGCCGATTCTTTTCTGTTGCTTCCACTTTTATTAACTGTAATTCAGCATTTTCTCCTTTTTCAAACCGTGAAATGTTCAAACTTTACGCTTGATTTGCTTCTGTCACAATGTTGTATTTCCGATTGGTTCAAATAAAACATGTGATTGAAAATCATTGAAGCGTCTACGCTGCATTGTTGAGAATATAATAAACAAAAACTTGCTCGTATATTTCGTGATTTATGGTCGCTCGTGATGTTTTGAAGTTCTCAAATCGCACTCGCCTTCGGCTGGTGCTATTTTGGGAACTTTCAAAACATCACTCGCGCCCATAAATCACGATATGCACTCTGTTCATGCGATTTCCTATACAATTTTTTCTTCTGGTCGATTTACTTATTTTACGGCTAGCCACGGTAATATATCGGTATCAATCATTCTACAATAGATGCTAAGATCACGTGCGTCCAATAACTAGCTAAAGTAAAGTATGGTATAAAAAGGACCTCTAGCTGGCTGCACTAGATGCAAAACCTAGGCCCAATGCAAACGTCGATCTTTATTACCTAACCCTTCAAGCCTCAAGCCTTTTAGCTAAACATTTAGCCTCAGGGGGTGGAGGTTCGCTGGACTTCTCCTCAAGATTTTCGTTATGCGAAGACCGATCAACTTGAGATTTTGCTTGAATGGTAATTGGATTTTGGAATTTAATTTAATAGTGATCACGTGACAATTCTCTTGTTACCATGGTTTATAAACTAACCTTTCTGCATCTACTAAATAGCTTCCATAGTAGAAATCGCTAATCAGTTAAAAATTGTTGCAAAGGTAACAAAAACAAACATCCAAGGTGGCCGCCTTCATGCATTAACTTTTCAAATTGTCTAAAATTGAGAGATATTATAGGAAATGGATAGTAAATACCAATTTATGTGATAAAAATGCAAAATACTGGAAAAATTAAAAGTAACGATTGTTTTTCAATATTTAGAAAAATATCTAAAATAATCAAAATCCAATATTCATGACTTGTCATCAATGATGACGTCATTTAATTAGTGTCAGAACATGTTTCGTTTATCAAGGAACAGTTGTCCCAATATTTACCAGAGTTCCCTGTAAATCAAAGGGCCACAACACGTTTTTGCCATTGGTCAAGGCGGTCAGATTTTAGGCCAAAAAATTGAAGGGGAGGGGGAGGAGGGATCCGTTGAACACCTTACACTGTGCAGATCCAGAGTGAATGATTTCTTCCTCTGCGTTTTGAATCTCCTCTGGCAGAATTTCTCTATTATTCAGTTTGTTGTCTGGTTTCCTCATGCTGTATATTAGTCTTCTTACACGAGCTTGCACACGGACCGAGTCGGGTCCAACTTGAAAATCTTTGAGGACTAAGTCTCCTTTCGTCATACCGTTCTCCATCTATCTTTCCAGAAACTAAAGCAAGTTGCCGTTGACACACATAAACTACTTTTTGGTTGTTCCTTAGTTGTTTTCGTTTCAAGTAGCTCCGGACGGCAGCCCAACTGCATCTCTGGTCATGTAGATTTCTTTTCTAACAACCACTTCGGCCCACTCCACGACAACGAACACTGCTTAACAATTCAAGAGGGGTAACACTCCTTGTACTTAAGTCGTCTGGATTCTCTCCTGTTGCTATGTGCTGCTATTTGGATGGTTCAGAAACGAACTGAATTTCTCCTACTCAGTTAGCAACAAATGGAGTAGACTAGAAGTTCACCATCTCCAAGGGTATTTCAAGGGTAGCTGAAGTTCGCTGAGATAGTCGCAACCCTAACACTGCTCCCATAAGCTTCAGACGAAGTACTGTGATATGCTTTAAACTTGGAACTTGGAACCAATCATTCTGCAACTGATCGTGTTGACCATCCTCGTAATGACAATGACAGTATGAAGCAGCTCCACAGGCTTGTAGAGACGCTTTCACAAAGGTGATGATTTCCCTTGAGACAACAGGCTTTGCCTCACGCAAATACCATGGAACCTTTGCAACTAACAAGCACCCAAGTTTTTGGAACCACGACTCGATTTTATACACAATGCCATCCTTGATGATATTTACCAAGTCATAGCCTCTGAACCACACTGTTCTTGAAGCAAAATCGTCCCCTTCATCATGAATAAATTTCCTCTCGGTACTAAGTAAGCGAGTCACTGTGATCTGATAGTTATCGGGCAAATGTGGTTGACCATCTTTCCATGAGGTTCCTATTTTGTATCTTTTTATATAAGCATCATACGAGATTCCGTTTTTTTAGAGCAGCCTTTTGCTCCTCATTGTGGACCTTCGCCTCCCGAACTTCAGTTCCACATCTTTTTATCTCCCAAAACCTTTTCAAACTTGGACAACACTGCAACAGCTTTCGTTGACCGATGTTATATTCAATGGCAAGCTTCTTTCTCTAGTTCTTTCTCTAGCACAAACAAAATATCTAGCTTTCGTTGACTGACGTTATATTTAATGGCAAGCTTTTAGTTCTTTCTCTAGCACAAACAAAAAATCTAGTGATGCGAGTTCTTGTCGTTTGATACGCTTTGTCTTCTGCTGGTCCCGCACAGCAGACCTAGACGAGCGCCTGGTTCCCCAGAACTCTTTCCGCGCACATCAACATAAGAATAGTGGAGATCAACATCGTTGATTCCAATTAACAGGTCTACCAAGCCTAGCTCTCTTAGGGAAGTCACGTCCTTTAATAAGGGGCCAGTTGTTCTTAGTTCTACTGCAATCTTCAACTTTATAGTTACCAGTAACTCTATGTACCCACTATTTTGCTTTTATCTCTTTACTGTACTGTCCATTAACACCCTCAATCTCTAGACTAACAGATATATAATTGAAATGTCTTCACCGCGTTATTGGGTACTTTCACTTTCACTGTTTCATATTCTCTAAGCCCAAGAACACCAACTTAGTCTTCATTGATGAATGAATGATTCATATGATCCATCATCTAGCACAGCAGTTACTTTTAACTTTTGGCCATTTGCTTTCAACTACACTGGTATGGTACGAAGTGAAAATAAATCTTTTGTTAAGGAACAGGTTGTCGCAGGTTGTATGTGACCTAGGCGTTGCCCTTTCCTATGGCAAAACAAGACTCTTGCTCTCTGCATCTTTCTCTTGTGTAAGTTCGTGCAACAATTTATGATGGTTCTTTTCGCACCCATTCACATCGCAAACTTTGGAACGTGGGCATGAACTCCTTTGATGACCACTACCCAAACGTCGTAAAACACAAATGCTTTTTCTTTGCAACAACCTACCTATCCTTCACACGCATACCCTAAAATTTCCAACAACTCCAAAACCCATGGTTTCCAGTACAACTTGCACAAGGTGGTCTAGATCTAATAACCAACTGACCTTTGTCACTTGTAAACAAGGTCCGTGACCTTCCCCTCTCAACAGCTTTCGACTTTGCTCCACTACGATTGCTTTCACCCCTACACGATGTGATATCTCAATAGCTTCTACCCTTATCTTAACTTCTTCTTTTAACCAATCCCTCAAACTTAAAATTAACCTTTCACATTTTTGTTCCAACAACCATCGGCTATAACTTTCCACCTGTTTCACCAACAAACTGTGCAATATGCTTTCAGCCTGCAACTTAACCATAGCTATCTAGGAGTCAGGTTGGTGTAGCAGTTATCACTCATGCCTCCCACCTCTACGACCCGGGATCGACTCCTGGACTCCGCACGTGGGCTGAGATTTGTCAATCTCTATCTGACTCCGAGGGTTTTTTCCGGGTACTCCGGTTTTCCTCCTTACTCGATGCTGTGCTCCGAGGTCACGCATGGTCTGTATAGCGGCTGCCAGAGGCGCCTTGTATGCTTTCAGTCCGACCTTGTTGAGCTGTGCTGCTTCTGTCTTTGAGGCGATGATGAGCGTGATTCTTTCTTTCTACGATATAAGGAAATTTTTCAAAATTTTGAACATCACTCTTTTTCAGGGGGTTCATGTTCTCCAACTGGTCTAAATATGATTGCAGCTGTCGTCTTCGGCCACCGAATTTAGATTGGAGAATTTATTTTGCTTCATTATACCCAGTTTCTGAGACACCAAGGTCTCTTATTGCTTCAGTTAAGTGTTTGTTCCTTTTAAGTTTTGACGCAGTCCAGCCATTTTTGCATTCACCGGCTCTTCGCCAGCATCCACTAAACAGTGAACAGTCCCCAAAACTCTTCAAACTTTGCTTTGTCACCTTCAAAATCAGGTACTTTTAGCGGTTACGATTGCTCTACCACATGTTGATTTTGTAACTTGCTATTTTTTCCATTAAATGACTGATCTATGATTGTTGCTTCTACTAATAATTGAGTTGTTGTAAAGCTAGTATTTGGCCGGGATTGGGATAACACTGTGGGACCAGTAAATGTTGGCTGAGTTTCTATCAAATTAGTTAAAATCATTGCTACACCTTCAGCTGCTTCTGTGACGTTATGGACTTCCTTTTCAAATTCTGCTGCTTCATTTATAGTCGCTTGCTTGCTTTCTTCATCTTTTATTTTTATAAAAGTTGATGTAAGATCGGCAATTACCAGTATACTTTCCTCTAACAAATCCCATAATTACGAAATGTCTAAGTTTATCTGATCTGTTTTAATATTAGATTTTTCAGCACAAAGACTTCCAAGTCGATGTTTTTGTTTCGGTTACTGCAGTTTTCCGTACACACTTTTCTCTCTTTAGTTCTAAAATTTTTGTCTCAAGGTCCATAGTTGGTTCCTTGTTTTCTATTTCACCGTTCGTATCGCTCACGGGGATAAATTCTCATGCTTTTACCAAAAACAATAATCTTGTTTACTATAGGCAGTTCAATAAATTTCCAAGCAACCGATTCTAAACTATGTAAGAAAGTTTAAAAACAATATCGTACAGCCAAACTGTAATCCACACGATTATTACGACAGAAGTTATCTGGTAACCAGAAGCTTTGTAATTCCTGAATTTTTAAATTCCAGCATTTGTTATTTCAAAAATTCAGAGTTGGTAGATCAGTAAAATAAATCGTTATACATAAATATATTGTACTCACGGTTCAGGAGAGAGTTCGGCAAAAATCAAAACTAGTCTGCCACGATAATAAACTTGGATTCAAGTGTCGATCAATGCTAGCCTTGAGAAATGCTCCAAACAATAACCAAACTGAATTCCAACGGCTCCAAATTATTATAAAAAACTGCCACTTATAATACGGTCTAGAGTTGTTTTTATCTTCCCAATGCCAGTAAACAAACCAGTAAAACGTACCAGTAACAATATCCCGCAACAATATCGATTCAGGAAAGTTGAACAAACCACGAAAGTTGCTCCACGAGTCCTGGCAGGAGAGCAAAATGTTCCGACGAAAGTTGAAAACATTTCAAAACATATTACTTTTCTTTATTACTTCGATAACGAACTGAACGAACTCTCGAAAATCCTTTGTGCCGTAAAAAAAGCACCAAATCGACACCACGTGATAATTTTCCTCTTTTTGCACGGGTTTCTCAAAATCTCACCTTCACACTCACATGTTTTTACTAGTGATAAAATTGTTCTTTATCTGCATATTCATATATTACTCAAACACAGCTTAACATGAATCATTAATTTTTGAAAAAACAATGACCAGGAAAAGCATTTCAAATTACAAACTGACTAGCTAAAGTCATTTGAAACTAAAGTTTACGGTATATTTCTTAAAGTCACCAAACCAGACTGGCATAGTGTCCATATCTACAATCTGAGAAACTTTTTCTACCTTCTCTGACACGGGC
This sequence comes from Sphenopus marsupialis, assembly GCA_027575005.1. NCBI lineage: Eukaryota > Metazoa > Cnidaria > Anthozoa > Zoantharia > Sphenopidae > Sphenopus > Sphenopus marsupialis. The sequence continues at coordinate 4,896 of JAOBRF010250536.1, read as the reverse complement.
GCAGTCACTACTAGAACTGACACTAATTAATTGTCTCACTCACAGTTGACGATTCCAACTTCGAACCTAGTATTGCTAATACATTGGTGTGGACCTTTTCATCTTTCGAAGACTTTACCACCTCTTGAAAGATTTGAATAACTAGTAGTTGAGCGTCGATACATCCATTTCTTTTATGTTCTGTGTAAGCGGCTGAACCTTTCATACTCTTTAAAAACTCGACCAACTCCGAGTATTGGAAACGTGACACTTTGTACTCGTTGCCAATCCTCAAAAGTGCTTACTGCCTACTTATTTTTATATCTGGTAGACTTTGGTACTGCTGTCTCTTCGCAGAGGTTTTTTGGGCCAGAAACCTTCCTTCGACCATGGCAAAAACAATATGGGTGTAAATCACTTAAAGTTCACAACACTTTTCGAATATAATTTTGGTGCAATGTGAAACTATTGGATAATTAAAAACAAAAGTTCGCAAATACAATGGTTGCCGACTGAATACAACAAATCACGCATACAAAGAATTTTAAAGGAAAAAAGACAACACGTACTGCATAATTTTGTGTTATTTCTTTAGAGAAGTTGTTTCAAAAACTGGTACATCGTGTTTCGTCACGATTTCCAAACACGAAAAAACAGATGAAAACACGAGGCCGCTTCGGCCGAAACAGTTGCACTCGTTTTTGAAATAGTACTACATTTATGGTTAATGAATATTCCATTTACAGAGAGTATTGCATTTACGGTTGAAATATTTCTCTCCGATATCTAGGGAGTTGAAGTACAATGATATCTCATCAATAGCAAGTAGGAGTTTGGTTAATCTAACATCGCTTCGATCACTGTAAGTATCAAACCATGAATCAGTTAATGTCACGTGCAAAGACAAAGAAAATACGAATTTTGCTGTAATCTGTAATGCATACCAAAACGAAAGTGCTTGATTTTTTTCCACAGAGGATCCCGGCTCAAACAGCTTTTCTTTTGTCAAACCTAACGTACTTGTTTAAAGTAACTTTGTTTATAATTTGCAATTTGTAGCTTATAATGCAAAATCTAAGCAAGATAGTTGACTCTATTTTAATTTCTCGACGTTTCGACGCCGTCCAGCCAAACGGCCTGAAGTAAAACCACCACTAGATAACCAACAATCTGTCGTCTACTTATTTATAATTAATGTGGTCTGTGTGATTCCGACTATGTTGGGTATATACACCATCACTTACTTCAGAGAAGCGAAGAACACCGCTTTTCTGCAGTTGGTAAACATATGAAACCTATACCCATGGCCTAACAGATGTGCCTAATCTTACCAACCGATTCATCATCCTAAAGATGTGTTCTGGGAAAGTAGTCTGTCTAATTCACGAGATGCTATCCATCCGTAAATAAAAGCCTTCGCTGATCATCCAATCAGACTCTGTTGGAGCAAAGATATTTTGATAATTATGTTAACAACACAACTATAATGGGACTTTCTATCATTATAACAGAGTCACTCTATTCTAAATATATAATCACTCTTGAAACTGACACTGGATTGCGTCGAAACATCCCGAAATTAGCGTTCTTTGACCTCCGCTCCCACCCCAATGAATGATTTTCAATAAGCCTTGTCCATTTGGCTCTAATTTGGCATAATTTTTAATTAGCATATGACCTTTCAAATAATATTGGTCTTGTGCTAATTAGATCGTTGCTATGGTTAAAGCCGATAGAATGATGTAATTGTGCTGAAACTGCTTGTTTTTGATAATTTCGGCAGTTTTAATGTATCTGCTGCAATCTGCTTTAAAAATCAGAAAATTATGACAAATAAAAAGTTTTTATTTTACATACTTTCTTTAATTGAATTGATATTTTAATGAAAAGCCACCTTAATTAGCGGATAGATTAATGTATCTATGAACCGTCATGTAAACACTTTCATGTTTACTAAAACAACTAGATGTGTCATAACGAATGATTCTTGTAACTAAACACTTTCATGTTTACTAAAGCAATTACTGGATGTGTCATAACGAATGATTCTTGTAACTAAACACTTTCATGTTTACTAAAACAACTAGATGTGTCATAACGAATCGAATGATTCTGTAACTAAACACTTTCATGTTTACTAAAACAACTAGATGTGTCATAACGAATGATTCTTGTAACTAAACACTTTCATGTTTACTAAAACAACTAGATATGTCACAACAAACGATTCTTGTAACTAAACACTTTCATGTTTACTAAAACAACTGGATCTGTCATAACGAATGATTCTTGTAACTAAACACTTTCATGTTTACTAAAACAACTAGATGTGTCATAACGAATGATTCTTGTATAACTAAAAACTTTCATGTTTCAGTACTAAAACAACTAGACGTGTCATAACGAATGATTTTTGCAACTAAACACTTTCATGTTTTCTAAAACAATTACTGGATGTGTAATAACGAATGATTCTTGTTAACTAAACACTTTCAAGTTTACTAAAACAAGGCTGTAGCGTGCTTCTACTACCATTATTTAAAAACCTTACAAGGTGTTTACATCAACTACATTATTAGCGGAAAAAGAAAACGAGTTGAAGATGAGGAAGAAGAACATGATGATATGAGCTCAATAGCCTCTCAGATCATGCAGCGAAGAGTCGACCGAAGAAAGTGATTTCGAAGATAACAAAGAAATGGAAGAAATCCCAGAATTTGAACAAATTTTAAAAAAGTTAAGCCCGGCAGTCTCAAAATAGAATGAATTAGACTTACTTCATAGTATGGCAGCTTCAAAGGATATTTTGTTTTGGACCTCCAAGGGAGAAATGCTCTTCCAAGAAAGAAGAATCCCTGTTACAGGTATGGTTGAACTCTACGAGTACATTCTTTTGTCGTACAACCCCGAAGTCCCAAAGCCGAGAGCACTAAACACCTTTCTTGACGGTGTTGCCGAATTGGGATCAACAAACGTCTTATAAAAATAAGAAAGTTTTGGCCGATGTGGCACTCAAAGAGAATGAATTACAACATGGTAACGAGGACCATGAAGACAGTGAAAGCGAGTCATCAAGTCAAGACAGTGACGAAAGCGAAATATTAAAGAAGGAGAACAGGACGAGGAACTAGAAGACGAAAACGGTATTCAAAACTTGGAGAATAAAGAAATAAACCAAGTAGCTTGCCCGAACTGCGACAATCCCGATCAGTGTCATATAGTTTTTATTGGTTGTCCAAAATGTAATTGGAAGAAAGGGTTCATTGAGCCAGTAAGCGACATGAAATGTGATATCTATGAAGGCAGGTTTTGTCTGGATAGGAATAGTTACGCGACGTGTTTCAATTGTGTAATGCTTGTGGGCACTTAAGTCAAAAATATGTTAAATCTTGTCGCGAACAGCATTTTGAGAGTACTGACGGTGAAAGCGTGGCAACTATGTAAACAGAGTGTATATCGAAAAGAAGAATAAAATTTGTTTGAAAACTGGTCTTTGTTGTTAAATCTTTGTTCTTTTACAGTTTGTTTTATTTATTAAATGCCGGTCAATTGCTTCACCAAAATTTAACTACGATTAAACCACTCTATCAACTTCCTAGTCTTTGGTGAGTTTAAGTAGCGTTTAAAACCAAAAGGCATTGTGATTATTTCATAGAAATGATGGACATTCACATCGCGTCTGTAATTATCTTGAACAAAAAATAAAATAATTTCTGTAATCTCTAATCGTAAAGTTGGTAAACAATTAAGGAGTCGGGCAATTTTGGGCAAGTTCTGCATTGAGATAAGATGCGCACTAATTTATGGAAATGGGTTGAGCTGCGCACTAATTTAAAGAAATTACTTGTGCTCACTTTTTTATAGAAATTATTATGCTCACCTTCATATGTTAATGAATTGTGCTCACTTTTTTATGGAAATTACTTGTGCTTTTTTTGCTCACTTATTTTGGGCTGACTTTATTTCGAAAGTAGCTTTCGTATTTGAGAGAGAATAAGCGGCAATGAATTGTTTTTATTTCTGTACTGTAGATATTTCGTTAGGCATCAACTCGTAATCAAGCACGTGAAATAACCTCTGAAAAAAAGATGAAGACTGCATAATGAGCGAAAAGTTTTGTTTTAATCAGTACTTGGTCATGGGAAATAAAATCTTGAACCAAACAACACGGCTTTACACCTACTAATCATAAAATTTCACAAAATCAAATTTATTTTTGACAGAAGTAGTTCTTACACATAAAACAATAATAAATAAATATTAGAGTTCATTGATAAATAGAAACCATGCAATTCTTTAAAAAAATGCAATCATTTTCTAAACAACGATTAAAACTCTTTTAAAAGTCTGTTCAGGTAGTTTGTTTTGAGTTTACAAAACTTTAAATGATTTTAACGATTTCTATTTTCTTCACGCATAGTGGTCTCAGAGGTAACGGAATATCAACAATCCAAGCGGGGGCATTCACTGAACTTAATTCACTAAACTGGCTGTAAGTAAAATAGTAACTTTTTTTTTATTTTTAATTTAAATAGACACTTTCTTAATAAGAAAGCAGTTTTTAAGGACAACCGTGTTGGATTCACCAAATCTTTGGAACAAGTTCAGGTTTTAGTTAGAACGATTTTATATTTTGTTTAATCAAGTCCCACAAATGAGAAAGTTATTAAGTAAAGAACGAAGTTGATGATTTCACTTTCTTATTAAATGTACGTCCACAGATAAAAAACTGTTAAAGTAGTATGGGACCCTCACAAAATCTTCAAAACGCAATTTTTTTGAGAAACAAGAGACTCCATAGTAGACTTTACTCTGCACGAGTTACTTCAGCATAACTCTAACTGTATGGTGCAGCTGTAGATTTCGTTGCATCGATAACTCGGCCGCCCAGGATTCGATGTCACCGAAAAATAAAAT
>JAOBRF010244440.1:0-12371 GCA_027575005.1 Sphenopus marsupialis | reverse complement strand
TTGAGGACTCTTTTGTAAATCACTTACCAGTGAAATTGATCTCCTCAATAAAGATTATTATTATTATTATTATTATTAAAGTACTAGTATAAGTACAACCGTGTATTGTGGTAAGGAAGCGGCTCCTTAAATGTATTATAATTCTTTAACCTGTTTTAATGCATACTCACCTTGCACCATAAGCAATAAGACAATCTCTTTCCATTTCTCCCAAGCGCAAACCTCCATCCCTAAACATACATTATTTTATTAGCTGCAGCATTACTCAAGCCATATCAACTGAGATGTCCTACACAATTTAACTAGAAAACGAGATTTAAAAACTTATTAGCAGTAACTAACTGACCCAATTTAAAATCGGAACCGTCAAAAATAATTCTTGCTTATTCAGTATTTTTTGTTTAATAAATATAGAGGCAGGCAGCGCCTCGTGTTTGAGATCTACTTCTCTCTGTAAAGATGGCGGCGTGGCTGGAGCAGTGTTAAGATCTATGCCTTCCAGCCACAAGGTCGCGGGCGATAAACATTTATGTGACCTTCTTGACGCCAAAAGTTGACTCAGCTTTCCATCCTCCCGAGGTCTGTAAAATGAGTCCCAGCTTCTGCTGGGGGCTAACCTGCGGTGGATTAGTGTTGTTTGGCGTAGTGCTTCTAAATACATGGTCCCAGGTTCAAACCCCGGCTCAGCCGAGTGTTGAACATTTGTGTGACCTTTTCTCCAAAGTTGACTCAGCTTTCCATCCTTACAAGGTCGGTAAAATGAGTATCAGCTTCTGCTGGGGGCTAACCTGCGGTGGATTAGTGTTGTTTGGCGTAGTGCTTCTAAATACATGGTCCCAGGTTCAAACCCCGGCTCAGCCGAGTGTTGAACATTTGTGTGACCTTTTCTCCAAAGTTGACTCAGCTTTCCATCCTTACAAGGTCGGTAAAATGAGTATCAGCTTCTGCTGGGGGCTAATGGATTAGTGTCCCCCATCCAGGGGGAGTCAATGACTCTCACCCGTTTAACTGAAACCGGGGATAAGCGCCGGCTCCAATGGACCACTAGGCTCGTAAAAGGAGTTAGTTTAGTTTAGCTCTCTGAAAAACCCTATTTCAGTAAAATGACAAATTCAAGTCTGTACCTTGATCTTCCTTCAGTGGGTTGCCGGGTTAAGACGGCGCGAGGGCCCTAGATCCAGAATAATAATAATGAATAACTACCATCACACTGATCAATGTTTTTCATAGCGTTACCGGAACCAACAACAATTACATTAAGACGGCGATGTTCTAACGATAAGTTTCTATAAACACGAATTGGAAAAAAAGGTTGCTACCGAGTTTGGTACTGAGATGCAGTCTATGAAAAAAGTAAACTGGATTTTTGTAACTCGCCTTCGAAACATGATCGGCCAGAGCTGAAAATTAGTTAACCATTTTGAAATTGCAAATAATTACCTATAAACGGAGCCTTACGGCTGCGAGGTAATTTTAAATAAACTGCATATGTATCTGCATCTTTCCACGAGCGATGAATAGTCCCAGTAGATGTTGATAAATTGATCATACTTGTAATAACAGGAGCTATCAGTTCAGAGCATTCCGAGTAGGAATGGGGTCGAGATCACATGTCTTTGGTGTGTATGACGAAATAAGGTCAGATACCGTCTTTATGGACACACGCTCAAATATTTTTAATGTTTTTTCATTCATTTTCAATTACTTGTAATTTTCAGTGTCGTTGAATTTTTTAAGATATCGGCACTTTAAAAACTTTGTTATTATATATTATTATATATGTACAGCTAGCTTAAGTTTACATAGCAAACTAGTGACAAGGTTAGTAGTGTGGATATTCAACTGAGTACATTGAAATTGTTTATCAAAAACTGATTTTTTTTTCTTTTTCTAGAGGGAAAAGAAAGAAAAAAAAGAGAAAGGTACAATCAAATCGTGACAACAAACCTTTGCTCTAGCGTGCATTTTATCCAGCACCATGTGTTTAAGCTTCTGGTAGTACACAGGACCAAAAAATATGTAGGCGGACAGCGGCTCCCTGCAACGGTTGATTTACTTACCTTTAGTCAAAACAATAGTGAAAGGTAGGTAAAGAAACACCTAACTTTCATTTTTGTTTTGTAGCGGAGAAGTTAAAGATGTTAACTCAAGCGTTGTGTTTTACCTGCAATTTTAATAAAAGGTTTCTAGTGAAAACGCCCGACCAAGACGCACAGACCTTCCTCCTTTTGTCAACCGTCTTTCCGATTTAGACTATGCCTTAAAAGCGAAGCTCTGGTTCCTTGTGGTTCCCTGTGGTGTTGGTACGTACACTGGGTTCCCTGTGGTATGGGTACTTAATAATAATTTAACGGGCTCCCTAACGTATACCGGGTTCCCTGTGGTATGGGCACGTACACCGAGTTCCTTGTAGTATGGGCACGTACGGACAGACGGAAACGTTAAAACCATCCAAAATGAACTCGATAAATCTACTCTACCATTTCTTCTTAGATATGGTGCTCCGTAGGAGCTCAGCTATAACATAGTACAAATAACAGCAGCAGCAGCAACAACAACGATACGAATAGTGACAGTAACAATAACGATAATACAACAACAAGAGAAAACTAAAGCAACAAACCAAAACATCTGGTGTAGTAAAGTATAAACAGGATTTAGTATGCCAAACAAACACCATCTGTCTTTGAATTGCTCACCCTGTAATTCCGGAAGTGACGTAATCCTTGCCAGCATAGTTGAACCCGTTTTCAATTAGAACATTGCAAACATCCTCCACTTTATCTCCTCCAAAAGCTGACACAAGAGAGCGGGCAACACAATTTGAGTTTTATAAGGAACGTTACTTCTTACCATCTACGTATAGATTCGAGTTGTTTTGATTAATATAAAGGATGGGAGTATTTGCTTTCAATAGGTTATTTTGCTATTCCAGCTTTCATGACGACAACTTTCTTATACTCCAAGCTTAAAAAGGAAAAAAACTAGGTTACTACAGATGGATAGGACTCGCTTAAACCTTTCAGCCCCATGCAATTTATCAAAGTTTAACTTCTCCTTACATAACTCAATCAAAATAATTCAACTGGTAATGAGAAATACGGAACTGATCAAGTAAAGTAAGCTGTGGAAGTTGAAAAGACTAATTATCCCAAATTGTTTATGAAGAAAGTATGGAGTGCAGTTGGGAGAATGTACCACCACATCATTTGTCGTGCTTGGGGCTTAAAGGGTTAATTCAAGCCAGCATACAAACCTGTTCCGTACTTGAATTTGCCCTGAAGCACCCCAGCCTTTCCCGCCAACAGCTCAATTAGTTTGCCGACAGTCATACGAGACGGAAAGCCATGAGGATTCATGATCTTTTGACACAAGAGAGCAAATGTTAAAACGATCTACACGTATCTACCAGCAAAATTAATCTAAATTTACGATTGTGTACGTTTTTGCCGTTTTTCATAAGATAAACACTCTTGTCGGGGAAGGAAGCGGAATCATTTGAGCTATGAAATTCAAGATTCGCTTTTAGAATTATTTTACTCAATTAATCATAAAAATTCATGACTCATTTTCTATCGTTCGTGATTCATGCATGATTCCTAACACATAATTAAACATAAAATGTTATGATTCATGATTCCTCTGCATTTTCACCCGTGATTCATGATTCAAAATTACGCTTCCAGCCCTGAACTCTTGTAATTTTATGGAATTATCAACTTCAAACGCTATGATGATTGATTTAATTTTTACTTTTTTTATTTATTGCGTTTTTACCATAATATATTAAGACATAATACACTATTATAGTTATCTAAAAAAAGATAGTAATTAACCTTTGTATAATAACAGTTAAACACGATACATCCTGTCAAATATACTTGACTTACATTAAAAGAAAAATAAACTGAGAAAAAATATGTTTACTACGAAGTACGAGTTGTTTTTCTATTTGTCTTGCAACCAATTTACAATTTTGTTCCATTTATTATAATAGCTTTTCAAAGCCTCTCTTTTGTGCTATGCTTAATTCAATTGCTAATGTTCTAGATGATCGAAAGTTATGGAAATATAGCTTAATGCTTTGATTCTACAAGAGTAGATTACTTTCCGATAATAATTACATGATTGATTAGTTCGAAGCGTTTACGTTTTAAGTTGCCAACTGATAAGACTGCGAAGTGATGGAAAAGAACGGCAACGAAAAAATATCCGTATCAAAGTCATAGCTACACAATATTTAATTTTTTTGAGAAAATGGCCTTGTTCTCCACTCTTACAATACTTACAATATCTGGACATATTCCCTGTGGATATCAAAAAAGGTTTCAATTAAAATCATGACCTAAGTAAAAGCAGGCAAATTCATTTTGTCAACTCCTGATCAAGCTCGTTATCGATAATGCACGTGTCCACGCACTTTAACCGACTCAACAATCAAACTTATGACCACACTCATTATCATTCTCGTGACCAGACACGTGATACTCGTTACCAAACACGTGATCGATCATACACGTGACCACACACATAACCCACTCACGATCGAAATTACGACCCACTCATTATCATACTCATGATCAGACACGTGATACGCGCGACCAAACACGTGATCGATCATACACGTGTCCACACACATTAACCGACTCACGATCAAACTCATGACCACACTCATTGTCATACTCGTCACCAGACACTTGATACTTGTGACCAAACACGTGATCGATCATACACGTGTCCACACTTTAACTTATGTACATGGCCACACTCATTATCAAACTCGTGACTAGACACGTGATACTCGTGACCAAACACGTGATCGATCACACACGTGACAATAAAACATTAACCTAGTCACAATCAAACACTGGTGATCAGACACGTGATACTTGTCTCCAAACACATAAATATAGGTATATATTTGTTTAGATATCACGTGGAAATAAAAATGTTTACAACAAATATTATTTACAGATAGGGAGAAGTTCTAAGTAAAACACTTAGGAAAGTGTTTGTTTATATTTTCGGCTCTCTGCAATTTTCGCCTTTGGTCTTGGCTTAACTTACAGGGAAAACTTAATTTTCATAAATCCCATATTAGGGTCTTTCTACTTACCAAATCGGTAAACGGCATGTCTTCCTGATTGACAATCAGGCCGCACACACTACGAGAAAACAAAGATAATGTTGGTCATTGTGACTTTTGGGACAGCATTTGATTTCGTGTTGGATACTTGAAGTAAATGTAAATGGTTTGAACCCTGAAGTAACTAAAAACGACTCATTCTTGACATAAAAAACAGCGAATAGAACAGAACGAGCTAACCTTACTTCACGGATCGAAAACTACCAGCCAATCTTACTTTACGCATCGAAAACAACCATTCACGACACATTACTTGAGTCTAACATCCAATCACATTACAACTTAACTGACCAATCAGTAATCGCGTACCATACTTTATAAGTATTCAACTGGCACACAATCCTCACTTGACTCTGAAGATAACTTTCCACACAGGTGTCGAAACGTCAGTCACTAACATCGACACCAGTCCTTCTCAGGACTACACTAACCCGGACGATCTCAACATACGAACTACTGAAGTAGGGAGCAATGATGTTTATTTTAGCAAAAGAGAAGCCTTGGATTCTGTAACATTGAAATTCCTTGGACTGAGTACAAACGGCAGAGTCTTGGTAACAAAAATGCAGTAGCACAAATGTGGGGTAAATCATACAAATAACTTCTTAGAGAAAAATACAATGCACTTTGCTCAACTTGGGCGAGAGGACTGTACAACTCGCTTTCTTTAGTTTTAAAACAAATATCTCTTAGACAGAATTTTTCTTATATCTTTGCTGATATATAATTTTACAGTTTAAGCATCGAATACGTCCAACGAATCCTCCATTGAAGCACCTACCCTTTCTGTCCGTGTCTGCTGCTAAATTTGTCGCCAATTTCCGGTCTGCGACACTGGCGCAGCAAAATTTTGATAAGAAATGCCTGTAAGAGATAATTTAAAGTCTGTTTAGTATACTGTATTAACTACGTCAAATCAATTTCGATAAACCCAAAACTACTTCAAAATTCCGATGGATCACAACTAAAATCATTTTGATACATAAAATAACACCAACTAAATGGCAACAACAGTCTACTAACAAGGGCAGGATAACCCTGTTTTGTAACTTGAAGTAGGAAAGGGAAAAACACACGACAACCTCAAGTTTCTAACGTTTAATCTGCACAAACAAAGCAATCATTTGCCCGCCAGTGGAAACAAAATTCTTACCTCTTCTGGGTTTGAGGTTACCAGAACTCTCTCCGCATAAACCTCTTGAGGTCCTTTATAACTAAAACAGTGAAAATGTAAATGTGAACGAGCGTCTTTAATCGGTCCCAAACAAAGCGTTCCGTGAAAGCACAGGCGCAATCGAACTTCCTTTTACTATAATATTATTATTAATAATAACGACAACAACAACATTAACAATATTAACATTAACAATATCAGTAAAATCTACTAACTTTCAAAATACTGTAAAAAAGGCTAATTAGCATTTCTGACGTCACTATAACATAAACTACTAAGGACTCAGACATTGACATATTTAATGAACTGATACCGGCTCCTTTTTAGCACCCATTGGTACTACCAGGACACAGAAAAGAGGCAGCGTAGCTCAGTGTTCAATTTGTCACTCGTATTTTGGGTGGATGTTATGATTTAAGAGTTCTGTGTGGTCTTTGATTGCAAATTCTTTGCTGGTAGAAGATTCCGAAAGAAAATACTTTTTCTTCTTAAACGTCGTATTAATGGTGCACACTGATGTGTCCCTCAGCTTACTGGCCAATGAGGGAAGGGTTGGGGTGGTAGTGATGGTGGAGAGGGGGGGGGGAAGGTGCGTGCGTACGCCGTGCTGCCCCCCTTCCTACAGTGTACGGGCTAATAGACAGACATGAAAATATTTCACAATTAACACTATTAAGATTGGATGTTCTTCACGAATTTCAAAATGAGAAGGGCTGCTAATGAACACTTAATTTTAAACCAGAGCAACAAGTTCAAGTTTTATATATAAATCTGTTAACATTGTTCTCAGCGACAATCTAATGTTAAATGAATGTAAAGTCATTTTTGTACGCCGCTGGTCCAAACTCAAAGCCAGTTTACCCTTGTACCATTCCTTGCAAGTTTACCTGATTGGAACTTCTCTGTACTCTGGTTGTGTTGCTTGGCCACTTGGTGCTCCTAATGAGAATAAGCAATTTGTTATTAGCAAGAACAACAACAATAATAATAATAATAATAATAATAATAATAATAATAATAATGATAATACATTTATATGGCACACATTCAACTAACAAAACTTTTCAAATGTACCTTACATTAGGAAACTAAATTTTTAATTATAGTACAAGAAATCAGTATTGATTATAGTTCGGAATAAATGAGTTGGAGTGATATTTTGAAAGTTCTTAAATTGGATGAACCGTTAGCCGACTCTTGTTTGAGAACTTTCAAAGCATTACGAATATCTATAAATTTCAAATTGTAAGAAAAGATTGTGCAATCTTTTGATTATACGCTCAAAAACATTTTCTCGAGGAAAGATTTTTGTCTATAAACTGCTTTCTTTTATGCTTTTGTTTTAGAATTCACTTCGTTTTCAAAAAACAATCAAGTGACTGTCGAACATCTTTGTTTCTTTGTAATTGTACTTCTCATGTCAAACCAGTAACTTTGTTGAGTGTAATATGGAGGGTTTTCACCTAACATCATGGCGGCCATGTTGGTTTACCTTGAACAAAAGAATTTTGATGATTTCGTTTGGTTAGAAAACCAACATGGCCGCTCCCTCGTCTTTGGCGTCAAAAGAATTTTGATGATTTCGTTTGGTTAGAAAACCAACATGGCCGCTCCCTTGTCTTTGGCGTCTCTGTGGATTGTGTGAAAACGCTCTAAAAGTTGCCAAACTGATTTATGTCTACTCGAAGTGATGGATTGGTATCCCCTATCTCCAGAAATCTAAAAGCCAATTCCTTGCACGAGCCTAAGTGGCCAATTGGAACAAGTGCTTATCTCCGGTTTCTGTAGTGTTAAGCGGATGAGAGTCGATGACTCCCCCTTGACTGGACACGAATCTTTCGCAGGTTAGCCCCCAGCAGAAACTTTTATTCATTTTACTGACCTCGGGAGGATGGAAAGCTGAGCCAACTTTGGTGGAAAAGAAGTAACACAAATGTTCAACACTCAGCTGAGACGGGGTTTGAACAAGAGACCTTGTGGTTGGAAGACAGAAATATTACCACTGTACCAACTATGCCGCCGTCTCCAGAAGCAAGAATCTTATTTGTCAAGCACTACTGAGGTTTGTGGTAAGCGGCTGCCTTGTAGGTAGTAAAAGTGTAGTCCAGTTATAAATTTGTCACCTTTCTGAGGTAGTTGTGTTGAAGTAACAACTGGCATTGACTTGTTGACTAACAGCTGCTTGTTCTCAACCCTTTCTCCTAAAACATTTCGAGATGAGACAAAGATAAGCACAAGGACAATGTTTTGGGAACCAAAAATGAAAATCCCAAACACACGAATAGAACAAAGGCTAAGATCTTTCTATCCATAGACAAAATATTACAGTATCATGACTAATGAAACTAGTGCTACAGTGTTGGAGGTTACAACAATCATTTGCTTGACACTCTTTATGTTTTCATGACTGAAAAAGAAATACAGATCGTATTCCACAACTCAACAGTTCTCACTGCAAACAGATTTTTATGCATCCTATCAAAAAAATGAGAAAGTCCGCATAGCTAACACCTGGGCAGCCTTGAATTCGCCCCATGTTAGGTCATCCAGAGCAATACTGGATGCCAGATGTCTAGCCCCCCGATGCCCGAGGCTAAGATTTTAATGCTGGATGCTGGGTGCCATACTAGTGGATACCTGATGCCTTTGCTGCGGATGCCGGATGCCTAAGTTCAAAAAATACTGGATGCCGGATGCCTAAGTTCAAAAAATACTGGATGCTGGATGCCTAAGTTCAAAAAATACTGGATGCCGGATGCCTAAGTTCAAAAAATACTGGATGCTGGATGCCTAAGTTAAAAAAATCGTGGATGCCGGATAACCTTACATGGGGCGACTTGAATAAAATGAATGTAAAATGGAAATCTGATCTGCCAGACAACCTCAAAACGTAGCTTCTTTCCCGCCATTGTTGAGTCTGTTTTATTATATATTGTAACCGCATGGACACTGACTAAATGCCTCAAGTCTGAGCTTGATGCACCTACACACGGATGCTTGGTGCTGCACATAAGATTTTTGGAGACAGCATCAAACTAAATTACAACTATTACCATTCCAGATACCTTAATAACGTGAGCGCAGAATGTGCTTTGCTGGGCACTGCTGGCGAACAAAACAAGAACTTGAGAGTGATCTACTCCTCTAAACACCTAGTCATTGCTATACATGGGTTGGTTGCCCAACAACCACCTACACTGATCAAATATGTAGACACACGATGTCTGGATGCAGGATCGTGGTGGATCGAGTGATAGGCTCATAAATGTCCGAGCTAGCTCGACCAGATGATGATTCATCAATATGAAAAATGTGTTCGCAAAGGTAGATATTTAAGTTGACTAAAACATTTTACAGCTAAATACAATACCACTGGTTTACCTGGTGCGACAATACCATCTGCATCAAGAGGAAGATGTCTCCAGATAACTTTTCCAGTCTGAGCATCTTTACTTGGTCCTGGTGAAATGACAAATAAACATGATTCACCACTACTGGTTTTCTGTTCCTAACATGAATCAGACTTTCCTTTTTGTTCGGATCTGGATCAGTTCGATGATTGGTGCAGTAACATTCCTTCAATGAGAACACTAGTTTGCACGAAGGTGAGTCTAAAACTGGGAGACGAAAACATTTCAAGTGAACAGCTGTTTGTATTCTGTATAAATACTGGCTTGAACTGCAATCTACAACACAGCAGTAAAACCCAGATGAACTAATTCCAAGTCCACAATTGTTATTCAAAGATATGTAATCAGCCAAATTTAGCCTCATTTTCATGTTAACTGGTTCCCAGAAATATAGTGCTTGAATAACGTCTATCGGATGATCATAAATTGGCTGAAATTACACGCGTAACTATTAATGACTTTGTTACTCATAATTTACAAAGATTCGTAAAAAGAAATATCAGTACAGTAAATTAAAATTTTCTTACAAAACTGAAATGCTGGACCACTGATTAATGTTTAAAAGCGAAACACTATGGAGCATTTGAAGTTTATTATGAACAAGAATGACGATTTTTTTTAACAAAAAACACTTTTAGTGTTTTTTAAGATACATGCAGCCGGGATAAAAGAGGTTGAGACAACATGTTGTTTTTCCTCTTCTTGCCAAACCATTTCCACCATTTTTTGTTGTGCTCAACTTGGGTTTTGTCTGCCGTCGACCATGTTATAGTTTAAAAAGACATCACTTTTTCTGACACTGGTGAGACAGCACTAACAACTGTTAAATTTAGGTCAGTCGTTCATGGATTGTGATTGGTTTTGATCGACAGCAGCCCAAAACAAAACCTCAAATCAAAAGGTCGCATAGCAATGAAAACAGGGGTAAATGATCATGAAATTTTTATATTGATCTCTTGAAATATTATCTTGAACTGGGATCTACAATACAACGACAAAATGCAGTTTAAGCCCTTGCTTGTCTTCATATAAAGACGCTTGGAGCACTGCTTAGTAATTTCCAAATATTTTTCATATCAAAACGGGAAAAATTAAAAAGGACCTCAATTTGCATGATAATTGTCCAAATTACCGAGATTGTAAGCATGTTATATCAACAAACCCAAACATTTTTTAACATTCGAATTTTATGAACCAATAAAATGACTGGAAGTACAGACATATTGTTACAGGCACCGTATATCTAGCTTTGCAATGGTATCTTACCCATGACTCGGTCGTAGGTCTGGTTGGAGGATTCACATCATGGACAAGACATGCATGGACAAAACAGAAAAAGGTGATTTGCTCGATTAGTTAAAAACAAAGATACCATAAAATAAGAGGTCAAAATAACCTATCCTACCCCTACCTACCCTACCCCTACGGACCCTATTACCTACCTACCGTACCCTATGCATACCAAACCCCTACCTACCCTACCCCTACCGACCCTATGCCTACCTACCCTACCCCTACCGACCCTATGCCTACCTACCCTACCCTTTCAACCCTACCCCTATCAATCCTACCCATACCTACCCTACCCTTTCAACCCTACCCCTATCAATCCTACCCCTACCCCCATGTTTGATTTAGTTTGTTCCAAATTATTCTTGAGTTTGGCTGCTAAAATTTATATTTTATTGCAAAATTAAGCTATACAGTGTACGATATAGCTGGCAATTAAATTTGTTCCTCACTTACGACTGGAATTCGGGAGGATATCTTGGGCAGAATTTTAAAAGTTCCCCAATGGAGGTTGCGGGTTACGTTGGCCCCAAAAGTCTTCACTATTTACATTGACACCGTTAATATTAGCTAATAAAGTATTTGGAAATGAAACTAATAACAAGGTTTTCTATTTTAAATTCTTGATATTTAAATGCTGATTAGCATCATTTCACTCATACCTGATTTGCATATCTTTTTAAAGTACAGACTTGCTTTCTGTAAACCAAACAGCGACCAAATCCTGTAGAACAAAGAAAAGACTTTAAACCTGAAATCTACCATATTAACAACCAAAGCAGAGTACACACTTTGTCCTACCTCTGTCAACGGAGGCCTTGTTTAGAATTAGGGCATCCTAAAACAGCAAAGAAGTGCATTAGACTCCAAGTCTCATTGAAACGCCGCATAAAATAATGGTACACATTGCAATTGAATAACAGGTTGTGTTGCAGAACGATTATTTTTTCAACAGAATAAAAGATTCTATTGTCAAATACCATATTTACTCAACGTTCGGACTTTTAAGTGCGGCCCTAATTCGGTTGTGGCACTCATTTGAACATCAGTTTTTGAAGTGAACATGAAGTGACAGTTTTTCTCTCTCGATGGACATTTATTGTGCAAACTCATATTTTTCCCGTCACTGAAGTATCAAAAGGCAACAATAATTCAAGTACCAAACTCTGCCATAGTCAATTTCAGTGGTCTACTCATTTCAAACAAGCGCCGCATAGGCACATAGAGGTGCGGCGTTTATTTGAGGACGGCACTTCTTCGAGTAAATATGGTACGTTAAAGTTATTCTGGTTTCAAAGACATTCTCATTAACCCTTTCAGCCCAGGGCAATTTATCAATATCTAACTTCTC
>JAOBRF010233330.1:0-12454 GCA_027575005.1 Sphenopus marsupialis | reverse complement strand
TGAAACTGTCACAATTTCACACAGTAGCGGGGGAGGGAAGGGGACTGAAGGGGCAAAGCAGAGGGGAGGGGTGGGACCTGAAGTAAAATCAGTTCTTTTTTCTTTTACAAAACACATAAAGTTTTTCTCTCTTGGACTTGGAGCCAAATTGGCCCTGTTTTGTCGCATACGTGAAGCACGTATTTCTGTACAACCCCATAGAGGTGATTAGTTTCCAAACACGTGTTTAGGAGGAACGTTTCCTTTTGTTAAAACAGACTAGTTACCAATGTCATACAGACAATTTCCCGGGTTTGATCGCGTCCATGCTTGACTATATATAGCTATGGATCTGGGAAAAGTTCAGGTTTATAATTTTCACTCCTTTCCTCAAAAATCCGCCGATTTTTTCTGAAACTCCTTGGATATAAGGGATTGTAATTCGGATGTATACTTGCAAGTGGTTGCCCTTGATCGTCTGGTAATGACTCGGGCTTTCAATGAAATCCCCGAGTTATAAATTGCATGAGCTTCGTTTAATTTCTTTTGCGCCCCAGTCACAAAACGCAGTTTCACTACAGCGCCTATTCTAGCTGGTTAAGCTTGAGATACATCGAGATGTTTTGAATCGCATTTACCAACGTTCTAGGCGGCGAGAAATGCATTTTGATATCAGGATTTTACAGCTTCACAAAATTTCCAGTGCGCTATAGAAAGAGGTAACCCGAGATTACGCAGGTATGCATCTAGGGTTATTTCTTTTGGGTTGCGGTTTGCAAACCTGGGAAATTGTCTATAAGATCAACTGAACATTGTGAATGCAGTTTTACATGCTACGGCCAAACCACAAGGTCCCTGGTTACAAGAACAACAGAACACCAAGGAGAAGTGAGGAACGACGAAAAAATTTCAAAAATTGCGCGACACGCTACAAGCACGAACCACATGATAAACTTTCATAATCAGGCCCTGTCCACACGTATCCGGATATTTTTGAAAACGGAGATTTTTTTTCTCCGTTTTCAAAAAAATACACGTCCACACGTAGTGTTTTCATATCGTATTCGCCCGTCCACACGAATACGCTAAAGAAAGGTAAATACGCTAGCTCTCTCTATAGATCATGCGCTGTAACCAATAGAGCATGCGCGAAAAGGACTGGATCTTAAGTATGACGTCATCGTATTCGAAAACCTCCGTTTCGCCCGTTCACGGCCACACAAATACGATAAATCTCTGTTTTCAAAAATCTCCATTCTGGAGAGCGTTTTCGAAAACCTCCGTTTTCAGTGATCGAAAACGTCGTATACGTGTGGACGGAAGGCTAAAACGGAGGAAAAAATCTCCGTTTTCGAAAATATCCGGATACGTGTGGACGGGGCCTCAGTAACATCCATCATAGGCTAGCTAGCGAGAAAAACCTGAACCAACACCTATTCTTGGAGAAGTGGTTCTCCATCTCAAATGAAAATTCAGAGAATAATTATATTAGCTTAATTCCAGAAATTTGTATGCAATAATGCAGACATCAATCAATTTTTATCGCCTTGTGCTTTAATGCAGCTTTGCATAATTTTATTTTACTACTGAGGAAGAGGGAAGTACGCTCGAAACGCTTGGAAACAAAACTTTTGAACCAGTAATAATAAGGATTCATAATCCTTGGCGGTTGAGCTGTGGTCATTTCAAGGGTGAAAATCACAACTTCTATAAATGTAAAACCAACACCCCTTGCACTATGTATTAGGGAGTTTAAGCAACGAAAACGGTACGCAGACAGCATTAGAAAGGAACAATGGACTTAATTATTGAACACAATAGCTCCGTTGGAATGTTCCGAGCTGCCCAATTTCTTATTTGCAATCCTTGTTTGCTTTTAAGACTGCACCTTCTACCTTTTTCTGCTCGTTAATCTTTTGCAAAGTCGAGATAGAAAGTAAGTCAGTGTAGAAAAACGAAAACAACCGTTTGGAAATATATTTTTCACAACCGCCGTCGTCGTTTCTCCCGTTGTCGTTGCTTAAACTCCTTATTGTTGGTTGAGAAGCGAACGGCCAACACCCAGAAATGTTCAGATCTTACAACTGCATCCTGACATTAATATTCTGAGGTTTCAGAGATCCCGATTTCCCGGCATGGTGAATCGAACTCAACCGAATCAAATCAAACACCGAACTTTGTGCGAGTTCGATTTTCAAACCAATCGAACTTAATTAATCGAACCCAATCGAACTCAATCAATTAGATTCCGTGTTCAATTGAGTTAAGCAACTAAACTCAGTCGTACTCAATCCAAGGATCGAGGTCACAATCAGTTGGATCAGTAAATAAATATTCGCTTGATAAAGCTTATGCTGTGTGGTCTGCACGCTTCGTTACTGTACCCCAGCTCTGGTGAATCTATACATACAAAGCAAAACCGTCGAAAAAAACTTTCATCCCTTCACGTCAAAGCTGCTATATTTTTTGCTTATGTTCTTGTTTACTTTTGTGAACTTCTACTCTCCGCTGCCAACGGGGGATGAGAAACTTTTGAAAAAAATAATAAGCGAAGATGAGGGGCGGTATTTTTGATAATAACAATTATAATAATAATAGTAGTACTAATGATGATGATAATGATAATGATAATGATAATGATAATGATAATGATAATGATAATGATAATGATAATGATAATGATGATGATGATGATGATGATGATGATGATGATGATGATGATGATGATAATGATGAAAAATAAATAAATAAATTAGATCTATATACCGCTTGTTTCTTCAAGTACAGAGGCACTTTACAGAAAATGGTAATGAAAAATTTAAATCATATATATGTATGTAAAAATTTGATTAGATATGATAAAAAAGTTTTTGATTTAAACAAAAAATTCGGAAATGATAATTAAGAATATCAAAATGCGTGCTTAAAGTTCACATAACACCAAATTTTTTTTTCGCTAAAATAATAAAACGTAATTTGCATGTGGAGTAATTTGTTGCAAAATTTTTTCATTTGGTTAATTCCTCGATTTTCTATGGCTGTTCAAAGTGCGTAAAAATCCGCTCTTTTGTGTTCTGGACCGCGCTTAACGGGGCATGGATCGAGTGCCGGATGTGACGTCAAATCGAGAACATGATTTTCGCTATTTACCGGTTTTGAGGTTTTTAATGTACTTCAAAATATGCCAGCAAGGTGCATTGTATGAGGATGTAGCAAGAGAAAGAGAGACCTGAAGAAAGAAATTGCGCTTCATACCATATAATTTTATACCGTTTTATGGAGATGATCGGTCTGAAGCAAAGAAACGCAGAAACTGAGAAAGCGTTGGGTCATTTTCGTGAAAGCGAAGCGTGCAAATTTTCGGCGGTCAAAGACTTCAGTGACATGCTCAAAACATTTCAAGCTGAATGATTTTGCTCAACGCCTGGTTATTCAGGAAAAAAAGGGATGTTGCTGAGTTCATCCACTGGTATTTGGCCGTCTGTTACGCCACAAAATGTAATAACTCGCACAAAATGTAATAGTGACGCAAAATGTAATAACTTTGAAATCAAAATGTAATAAAGTCTTTAACACAAAATGTAATAACAATTTGACGCAAAATGTAATAAAATTTGCTAACGCGAAATGTAATAACGTAAAATTAATAACGATCACGATGATTATTTTTCGAGCAACTTTGAGACTTTTATATTCTAAACGTAAATTACATCTGCATAGATTTTCTGATATTTTCTGATACTGAATCACTCCTACAGGATTTCATATGTCTAAAGCAGCACTTGATCACAATGTAGACGTTGGTTGGTGGATTATTACTTCAATAGAATATTTTTGTTGTTGTTGTTATGTTCTTTGATTAATATTGAGAACTTAGTAGATGTCACGCCTTGAAATTTGGTTAAATCCTTCTTAGATATTACACAACTAGTAAAAAGACTGTTGCCAACTCATCTAGGAGTCCTGCGATGCCTCCCTCAACCTCCAGGGCCTCGGCAGCCATAAGGGAGCCATCTTCAGCAAAGCCCGCCGAAAGCTCTTCTTGTGACAACCCAGATTGTAGATCGGTCTCGACAGTGGTCCATTGCTTTAATGTTTGTAAATGATGTTGGTCTGGATTCTTATATTTCCGAATGTCTTGCAGTCTGTACTCGCGTATTCTTCCTGCACCTTTGGCCACACGATTAAAAGCTTCTCCGGCGCCTTTAGTGCTGTTAAATGATGACAGACTTCTGCTATTACGTACTTGTGTGCTAAGCTCCGTTAAACTCTGCTGGTAGGTTTTTCTGCCAGTTATTTGTGTCCAGTCCTGAATCACACCACGTTGTGCAGCAGTCGCAGCAGTTTGCGCCGCCTGTTCAAAGGCTGCTTCACGCCCTGCCCAAACAGTTGGGTTGACACTGAAATGCTGCATGTATCTCAGCGACCCTTTAAACCAGCAGTATTCTGGTGTTCCAAATCGCTGAAGCGCGTGCCCCTGGCGCCAAGAGCCCGGCGGAAGAATGGCCGCTAGTGGACGAGATCGGGACAAAGCCATACTCTATTTTTAGGATTTGACACGCCTTATAAGTTCGAACACGCCTAAAAATATAAAATACAAATATCACAATATCACAATATCACAATATGGATCTCTGGTAGTGGACCTAATCTAATTAATGATTAAATTACGAGCGCGAAATATCTATCGCCTGACAGATGACGAGGGCGCGAGCTATTCTATCAATTGTCAATAGAAATTCAGAGTAAATATTCCAAATTTGTTAGTAAAAATCGTTGGAGAGGAAATTCAAAAGAACAATTAAAGAACTTTTATTGAAAAGAATTATTTATTGAATCTTAGTCGTTCTCGAAGCCTGACAGCCTTGAGAAAATCTCGACATGCAAACAGCATTAAAAAGAATGTCATTGTGGAACTATTTCAATCAATAAATTTCATTTTAAGAGACATGTTAATAATGTTTTCATACAATTATCTTAGTATCATTGCAGCACTTAGTATCTTAAAGCTTGCATTTTATGTTTATTGAGTTGTAACACGCATATGAAAACGTTGCTTTGATACACTTGCGCGCTTTAAATAAATATCATCATTATTATTATTTCAAGGGAATCCCAAATGACTTGAAATCCATAAAACCTGATCTCGTTTTGGATGAAGATCCAATTATTTTTAAACTACGATTCCTTTAGCCAATTAAAAGCGCGTTCTAAAACAAACGCAGCGAACAGCGAACGATTGCGGAGAAGAGATGGAAGTGGACTCAGTTTCGACCCTTGGGAAAAGGGGGGAAACATTTCACGCGCAACCAATTACACATTATTTCAATATCTTCTTATTGCTCTTTTGTATGTGGCAGTGCCGCGGAATACTTGCGTCTGACGGTTTCATCAACTTGTTTTCCTTACTTTTAGTTTTAATACTAACGTTGTTCAGTTAAACGTGCGCACTTAGTGGGCGGCTCCACCTAAACTGTTCTTCAATTGGTACAGGGTTTAATGGAGCCGAAACCAATCGTAGTATTGCACACAGTTTAGGTATCCTGGTGATGGACAGTAACTGTTTTGATATTTATTTTCAGCAGCAAACACAGTTTATGTTTGTTCATATATCTATTTACAAGAAAAATAAGCTTCAAACTTTCAGACTGCCCAAAACTTTAGATCAGGGACGAAGGAAAGCCAAGTCAGGCTGATGCTTGAGAGCTAGGAAAATATTTCAGGTAGGATCTTGACTGAAACTTGTACTTTTACTTAGCAATACATCATAAAACATAAAAAGATTCACGTTTTCTCATTGGCTATAAAATCTTGACCCAAAATGATACAAATGATCACCCCCGTTTAGCGCTCTCGGCTACAGCTACAGTTACGTATTTTTATCGTTCGTTTCAAAATACTCAATGAAATAAGAACAATTCAAGAAAAAATTGAGGTTGAAGTCGCCAAAAATTGAGCCACAGAAATATTTACTTGTCATAAAAAAGGAGACATTTCAACACTTCAATTAGCACTAAATGTCTCCCATTATCTGCTCAGTTATATTAGAGTACACAATTGGAGCTATTGATTCTAGCTTGTATTATTTGCTATGAAATACCAAATGTTGGTAGCTAAATTCTAGAACTGATTATTATAGAATATTTCATATTTAGTTTTTTCTTTTTAATTCCTAATTTTATTGTGACTGTGGAATACCTGTAAATTAGCTGGCGTGCTTTCACAGACCCTCATTCCGGTTCCGTCTGTGACAGCACTACATTATTATGGCTAAGTGTATTTTCACAATAAACCATTATTATCATCATCATCATCATCATCATCATCATCGTCATTATTATTATTATATAGAAACAATAAAAGTTATAAAAACTCGAGGATATAATATCTTTCAAAAAGGGCTTATTTTATCTAAAAACAGCTAGTGTTCGTACTCTTTTGAAGTTCTGAAATTCCATTATACTTTCCATGACTTTTTCCATGATCTTTCATTACATTTGATGACCTTGTGCTATTCATTTCCTTGCCAAAACACATCAAAAGAACCCTTTCCCTGGCACAATACACGCATTAACCAAGATGGCGGAAGCGTAACAAGGTCGCACAAGCTATAACCACCTGGCTGCTGTGCCGCCAGTTTCTTAGACCACAAGCATCTCTATTTTCTTCTTTACCATATGGAAAGAAACTGGGACGAAAATAACGAAGAGAATCCCAGTTCTCGCGCTTAGAATGGCCACATCTTGATCTTCCGGCATCGGACAATAAAAAAGCAAATATAGATCACAAGCTTCTGGACCACTTTGCTAGAACATTCTTCAATGACACTTTCAGAACTAAACCTTTAATTTTGCAGTTTTAACACATATATCCAAAAGTTTATAGGTTATTCCAACTTGCAAATTATTTTTGACCCTAGACTCTGCAATCGAATTCGGAAACTTTCCAGTAAATTAAAACTTCTTTTCTCCACGGTTATCGATAAAGTTTTCTCAGTTTTTGTGCAAAGTCAAAACGAACATCGGACATAAACAAAATTTGTGTACGTTCTAAGATTTAAACTTTTTAATTAAGTAAACCGATCAAGCAAATGATTTTAAGGAGATGCAATGCAAAGCACAAGACAGTCAACTTTACTTTATTCTCTTGTGAAAAGGTTCTAAAAACAGGTCTGAAAAAAATTACAACAACAGCGACTTTTGTTTTATCTTTTATAACAGTTATTCTACAAAAAATTAAAAATCGATAATTCACAGAAGTTTTTAGGATAAAGCCCATCGTTTTTGTAAGGGTAATTAGAACATTACAAAGTATTATCACTAAAGCAACTACTGACGCAATTTTAATTCAGTTTTTTATGCATTCAGACATATAATTTGAAGGCATTCTTTTTATTTTTATGATTAACCGTTTCTTCAAAGAAAGATGTAAAGCAAAAATCAATTAATCAAATATCGATCAGTCAACTGGGGTTATTGTGTATTCAAACAGCTTGAATGGACAAATCCTTGGGCGACGAAGAGCAGCAGTTAAACGAAAGTTTCCTTGAACAATATTCTTCACAGACTCGTCGTAGGCGTGGTCGTACCCCCATTTCGCCTCTTTGTCTTCATCAACGCCAATGAAAGTCTTGTAACATCCAATGGTTGGGTTTGTGAAACCAATGTACAGGTACTTATTAGTCCCAACAATCTGGTATTTAGCTCCCCCGGTCACACCGCAGAGAATGGATTTTTCTCTGTTTGCAACATAGGCAATGCTTGCTTCTCCGGATTGAATATCTATAGGGGAAGGGCTTTCAACCCAAGTACCCGAATCAAAATATTCTCCACAGAATCGTAAAGTATGATTCGTGCCGTTGATGATTGCCAACTCTAAGGACCTGAAGCTGATTTTCATCTCTCTTTCCATTGCTCCACCTTCTTGGTTCCTTGGGGGACAAAGATCAGGAACGGCATCGAGCACGTCCCTTCCCCCCACACTAGCGACCCTAATAGCATCCAGTCGTGACATTGTGCATGCGTCAAATCAATTACAAAACCTATAGAATTGTTCGCAACGTAAATATCATGCGTAAACAGCAGTAAGTAGTTTAAATATTCAGCCTGGTTAAAAGAAAGGTACCTAGATTTTAGTTAAAAAGAGCCTAAAAGATTGCAGCGCGTGGTTTGGGTATTAGTGGTAAGATCTCTGCTCTTCAGCCACATGGTCCCGGGTTAGGGCCGAGCGTTGAACACTTGTATGACCTTCTTTCCACCAAAAATGACTCTGCTTTAAAATTAATGAGTACCAGCTTCTGCTGGGGGCTAACCTGCGATGGATTAGTTTCCCGTCGAGGGGGAGTCGATGACTCTCATCCGCTCAACACTACAGAAACCGGAGATAAGCACCGGCTCCAATGAGCCACTTAGGCTCGTAAAAAGTTTTAGCTGAAGCTTCAAAGATTCTCTGCAGAAAAAACGTCTTAGTCTGAAACAAAATTTGTGTTTAATTTTTTGTCTCCATATTAGTGAAATCGTATATAGAGACCCATAGTTCATGCATGGACCTAACTCTAGCCGTTTTACTGCGATCATTCCACATTCTAGCCATTTTCAGGGCGTCACCATTTTGAAATGCGACGTAACGCCATTCGATATTCGACAGCAGATCCGTTTTCGTTATTCATCTTTGAATCAGTCAGCGACAGAGTCAGGAGACTAGCACTTCCACCGAGGCACATCACATTTCAAGATAAGTGAAACGTTAGAAATTCAAACTAAGGAAATGAACTGATGAATTATAACTGAAGAGAAATTTCAATTAAAACCACTGACGAGAAACAGCCAAAAGACAGTTTCAAGATTATTTAACAGCTACGTAGAATTTCGCGGGCAATACTCTAAATAGGTTTTGAAAACGATGAGAGAAACTTGGAAAAAATAACAAGGGAGGGAAGTTAAATCGAAATTAAATACATGCAATGATAGTCTTGATTGTCGCAAATTTTTACTTAGTTTTAAATTACTCGAAAGAACTTCGTACCGTATTCGGTTTTAAATAAAGGGCAAGCTACAGGAATTTATATTTCTATTCTTGAATTATAGATATTCATTAATTATAAAATGAAAGATGAACGATGAAAGTTAACAATCGTGACGCGGAAGTGAAACAAGCGTTTTTCAGTTGTGACGTTCTGTGACGTCACAAGTGTGGTACTTTCGCGGGAAACGAGTCAAACTAACTATGTTTATCAAACTATTTTCATTGTTCAGGCCATCAACATCGATTCATCTGAGTTGCTCCTTTCACTGCCCCTCGCTATTCGTCATCTTCAGTTTTAGGCTGTTTTCTGCGTGAATTAATGTCACATTTGCGACGTCATCGATAAATTACATGAAACTATATCTGGGGTAATGCATATGGTGCGTGACTTTCGTGATTGTTGCGCTTTTTATTGCTTGAAAAGCTCGTTAGTGGATTCGATGAAAGAATGACCAAAAGAGTTTTTGTGGGGTAAAATATGTAGAGTGGCAAAACTCTACTTTTGGCCCGGAATTTGCGTTTTAATAGTTTGCGTTTGTGTAGACTTTACAACCATGTTAGGACATAAAAAGAGCAGAATGAGATTTAACGCTACGTTGATTAAAACACAAGCTCAGACTGAAATTTAACAAAAAAAACTGCATTTTAGAACAAGTTAAAATATCTTAGCTTAAAAGGTAAAAGTTCGCTTTCCATTAAAGGCTGAAAAATGCAAATTCGTCTTCCATGTCAGAAGCAACTTTCAAGTCAGTTATCTAAAATCAGATATCACAAAGCAAGACTATGGAATAATAAACTTTTGTAATTGTTAACATTATGTTCGCTTTCCCAACGACAACTTAGATCTGAAACGTCCTAAAGTTTAAGCATGATAGTATTTCTTTTAAATGTATATATCGGTGGCGGAGTGTCAGTGTAGTGTTTTTGAACTAAAAAAATGTAACAGAATTCGACAGAATGGTTCTGGTCGATCTGCGATGCAGCAGTTTAAATGAGCACACAGAGCACAAGCGTCTTAGCACTATAAACTAGCCTAACTGACGAATTAGTTTCTGTTCATCGAACGTTGTTGTTCACTTCAGTTGTTGTTGCTGCTTTAGAAAATAAACAAAACTCTTAAGTAGAACGAAACAAGACTGCAAACAGATTGATTGACCCGTCGAACAAACATTTCTTAAAGCAAAGCAAATCGACGAAACAACTTCTATTTTTCTTTATACCATTTTTTCATTATATTAAAAAGATAAACAAACGTCTTAAATGGAAGAACAACAGCAAGCAGATTGACTGACCCATCATCATAAAAATTTCTTGAAGCAAAAGCAAATCGACGAGATTTTTACTTACCTATGTGTTCATGCAGCTCGCCAAGTTTAGTGACTAACAAACGAGATGACCCAGCTTCTTCAAACAAGGATATAAAAGTTAACGATGCGTATAAAATTAATGACGTAAATGGTCTGACGTCAAACTCATGACGTCATTTAAAATTGTAATGCTTCAAATTTATAAATAAAAAAAACAAACCAATGCGACGTAGCATTTAATTTGTTTTGGGAAGTGCTAATCAATTAGCCTGAGAACAACAGCAAGCAGATTGACTGACCCATCATCATAAAAATTTCTTGAAGCAAAAGCAAATCGACGAGATTTTTTACTTACCTATATGTTCATGCAGCTCGCCAAGTTTAGTGACTAACAAACGAGATGACCCAGCTACTTCAAACAAGGATATAAAAGTTAACGATGCGTATAAAATTAAAGACATAAATGGTCTGACGTCAAACTCATGACGTCATTTAAAATTGTAATGCTTCAAATTTATAAATAAAAAAAAACAAACCAATGCGACGTAGCATTTAATTTGTTTTGGGAAGTGCTAATCAATTAGCCTGAGGAATGTTTTGGCGATATTTGTCTCGACATCTTTACTATAAGGGGGTTTAAACCAGATGGTCCAGATGATGTTTCTTTGTTTGTTTTTTTCCAGTTCTGCCCACATTTTGGTTTCGGCTTTCCACAAACTGGATGTTTTCTTTGTAGCCGCTAGACTTGAGAGCGTCGTTGTAGAGTGTGTGAAGCCTTGTTAAATTCTTCTGAGTTGCAGGATAAATTTGATATTCTTTTGTTAATTAATTGATTTGGGTAGTTCCTTTGTAATCGATGGTGGGTGGTTTGAAT
Organism: Sphenopus marsupialis; assembly: GCA_027575005.1. Taxonomy (NCBI): domain Eukaryota; kingdom Metazoa; phylum Cnidaria; class Anthozoa; order Zoantharia; family Sphenopidae; genus Sphenopus; species Sphenopus marsupialis. The sequence continues at coordinate 1,270 of JAOBRF010233330.1, read as the reverse complement.
TGACGTTTATGTGCAGCGGATTACTGGGGCAACGCAATGCATTGTTGGATAGGCCGGTGCGACTATAGCAGCGCTTTGACTGTTGCAACTTACGCTTCCGGTCCGATAGTGAGGTGACGACATCACAATATCCGGACTTGTGCGATTCGTTGTCACAGTAATCGCAAACTCGAGAGAAGGGAGCGCGACTTTGTGCCTGAAAGCTTCCCGATCCGCGCGGACTCTGCTGCTTATCTCGCGGCGCGCATTGGGTTGTGGAGTCGACTGGATGGGATGTCTTTCCACACTTGTAATGATTCTTCAAACCCTCAGTTTTCCAACCGACTTTATTTCTCACAAGGTCTGGCTTAATTCCCGGCAATTTGTCTAGTACACCCCTAATCATGGAAAGGCATTGTGAAAGCTTCCCTGGAGATAATACACATCCACACGAGATAACATATATATGATACGAGCCTATATCAATATGTTAGGTAGATATGTAGAAAGTTAAAATGGATCGATTGACAATGAAGAAATTGAAACAAACCTTAAGGTGAGTGAGAGAGAAGAGTGCCTGGGGCATTACTCATTTACTGATCTACGTTATCTTTTCGAGCGCTGGGATTTCGTTTAAGTGTCAAAAAGCGAGCGCTTCATATGACAAGAGATGCCTTGATGTACGACCACGCAAAAACCATTTTACTGACAAGTATGACGTGACGCAATATACCGTCAACCAATTATTAGGCCAGCAAAGACAAGACATAACACTAGTGAAGAGGTATAACAGAGACAGGACAAAGTGGGTTAAAAGTATTTACTTACAAAAATATCTTACAAATTTGAGGTATACATACAGTCTAACTTTCACTGACATGTTATGCGGTCTTAACTCCCGTACGCAAGCAGAAATTTTTACACTGGTAGTTGGTCGTGAAGTACGCCCTCCTAGTTTTAATCTCGGTTAGCAACTGAAAAGCTGAGTCATTTATTGTGTAAATTATCTGCTTTTGTAAATGCGTCTTTTGTTTCTCGATGTGGGTAAGGTCGGATATGGTTTTAACCCGTTTACACTGAAAATTATAAAAGGGAGTGCCGGCCACGACTGTATCTGGTATTTTCTCTTACATCTTTCTCTCAGACTTCCACTTAGGTTTTCAATCTTTTATGACAGATAATGCAAAAATGTTTGCTCAATCCTATGGGGAGAGGGGGGGGCAAACGCACCCATCGCACCCCCTCTTCGTAGGGCCTGTAAACGACACCATTTTAATCACTGGTAATACCA